>JBBJLS010071399.1:0-11131 GCA_037577275.1 Bryconaethiops microstoma | reverse complement strand
CCCCCCCCCCCCCCCCCCCCCCCCCCACACACACACACACACACACACACACACACACACACACACACACACACAGAACAAAGGAGAGCATTAGAAACACGCTTTCACTCTGCACTTCCTAGGGCTGGCTATGAGAGGCCCTATGGGAGATTGTCCATACTTGGTCTCACATGCAACACCATAGTTTCACATGTACTATACTCTTCCTTAAACACTACCATACCCTCTTTCATGTGCAGTCATACTGTCCTTTATTTACTATTATTACCATTATGCTCTTCTACACAGATTCTCTCTAACACACACGCCATTCTCTCTAACACACACAACAAAACCCTCTTTTATGTACTATCATACCATTGTACATGCTGCACCTTTCTCTTTAACACAGATTACTTTTACACATATTATACAACCATAATTTATATGTGAATAAGTATGGTACTTTACATAAATGAGGTTAATGTTGTATGTAAAACATAATTAGACTATGTTGTAAGAGAAGATAGGTTTACATTTGAGACAATATTATTGCAAATATATTAGTGATTAATAGTACATGTGATTGAGAATAGTTGTCTGGGTGTCACATCCGTGACGTCTCTGCTGTGCCTCCAGTGTTCGCAGTCACCAGACTACTGAGCTGGAGGGGTCCAACTCCCCAGGGGAGAGTACCCCCTATTCAGATGAGCCCTATCAGAGTGGACGTGCCTACGTCTAATGGAGCGAGTCCCTCCTTTGCTACTAGAAACAAGCAAGACTGTTTTCGAGTGACTTCGTCTATCTTTCAGTTTATTAAAAGACTATCTGAGTTTCAAATGTCTCTTGGAGTTGTGTCCTCTATCCCCTGTGTTGACGTGACACTGTGTGGCATGTGATAGCTGGGCTCTTCAAAACAGCATTAATGTTAATAAATCATCTTAATGTGTGCCAGGTTGTGGGATCCTGATTTCAGACCCAACAGTATTTTGGTGGATGGGTTCCAAAGTCGTGGAAAAGGTGGGTTAAATTTAATTTCATTGAATTGAAATGATAGTAAATAATGTATCAGTTTTAATTTTTTTATTGAAGCCACTTCTTATTGCTTGCAAGCTGATTTTAGCTGTCTGACTGGTAACTGGTTTAAGACCCAACTAAGCGTCAAACTGCCAACGGCCAAGCTGTTAGCTGCAAGATAGCTTATATTAGTTAGGCCCATGTTGGACATTTATTTAAGCTTCTCAAACACAACAAATCTAACTTTTCTTTGGTTTTTGGCCTCCCCAGATTTCATCCTAGTTTTTCTGGCTCATTCTGCATTAGTGATAAAAGGCATCTCTTTGCCCTTTGCTAGCCTAACAATAAATTATCAGCCTTCTAATTTGAATATAAATATTTTTGTGCTGTTTATAATAAATCTTATGTTTATAGATTTAAGGAGGGCCTGCAGACAGTGTTGTGGATGCAATCAAAATGTATCCAGACAATTTTAGGCCCTTAATATGCGACAAATCACCCCCACTGTCTGCTGACCCCCACTGTCTGCTGACTTTTACACAACCGACTGAAGTGGGAAGGAACAAGAGAAGGGCAGAGGAACTTGTAGTACCCTTCTGAAGGGGTTACCTGCAGGATGTTGAAGATAAATATTGCAGCTAGGTACCGAATTGTTTCTCATGCTGTTGGTACAAATGTACACAGTGTTGGTCCAAGAGAATTGGGATGTTTGCATCCCAGTTTGTCAACCAGTTTCCATTCACTCCATCATTTTTTTTACTCTTTGCTTCTTTTTTCACCCTTTCTCTCCAAACACTTTCCATTGAATGTCTTTCATTGTATGTTTTTTGTTTTTTTTTTTCCTCCCTGTCATTCCTCCTGTCTTTACATCATTTTCATACCCCACTTACATTGCTCTCATGCTTGTCTTTCATTCTTTACTGATGTAGTTTTCTGAATGGTATGTTTAACTTGCTGTCTTGATTCCTGTAAATTCAAATTTTACATTGTACTTTTAAATTTACAGCATTTATCAGACGCTTTTATCCAAAGCAACTTCCATTCCCTAACTACAGGGGACAGTCTCCCTGGAGCAACTTGGAGTTAAGAGTCATGCTCAGGAACCCAGTGGGGGTATGCTGAAGGTAGGATTCGAGCCCATGATATTCTAGAGAGGAAGGAACCTGCACATCTAGGTAAAATCCTAACAGGTGAAAATGTACAATGATTCCTTCTGCCTGAAGCTCTGTTTGCCTGTTGCAAACACCTGCATCAACTGTCTTAAGCTGCCACTGCTTGATACATATGAGGAGTTCAGGAAGAGCGCGGACTTTGCGATAATATAACTATTATGCTTGTTCAAAGTATCCTGTTGAGGATTTTTTTAGTTAGACAAGTTTAAGATGCACTATGAACATAAGAGCTTAGGAGCATTAGCAGGGTGTAGACCTGTTACATTACTAATACTATTAGTTTATTGATAAAATACAGCACTTTTTTCTGTGATAAAATTAAACTTGCATTTTACCCTCAGGATGCTGAGTGTACAAAATTCATTTTTCTGTCAGAAGCCTTACTAAACAAATCCTTGTTGAACATGGTTTGATTAGTATTGACTGAGCAGTTGGGAGATAGTTTAAAGGCACAGTGGTGAAAAACAAATCCCAATATTATGTTACTGTCTTATTATTCAGTTTGTTATAAAACAACACAACAACTCACTTGGACACTTCGTGCCTGTTGCTTTTTAAGTAAGCAGTTTTGTTACCGTTGTTTAGGAAAATTCACCAGGCTTAAAAACAATTGTATGCCATGGTTACCATCACTTAGGTCTACTGTTTGTATTCTGTTCAAAGCAGTTTGATTTACACCAAGGTCATTTATGTTGTTTTCAGTCTCTAACTGTAGAGGAGTGTCTTCACTGATTGTAAAAGTCTCATTTTCCACAAAAATGTCATTAAATGCCAGGTTTCCAACTCCAGCACTGTTAAAAATCCCTCTCTGCCACCCTTCCCTGTGTAGATAATCCAAGGTTGTTCCACTGATTTCAGAATTCTGTAGTGCCCTTTGAACTCTTGGTTCAGTAGAATGCAGTAAGCCCTCATTTTCCAGAAAGGTAAAGAGGTTACTAATCTGGAAGGACACAGTTCTATTTAGCTCTGCCCACAACCATTCTATCCACTAATAATGGACACTGCATCAAGTAATGACGATGCATCTGTTTAACCCCCTTTTCTCCCGCATATACCAGGCAACCAGGTGTTCTCCATGCCATGGTGGCAGCGTATTCTTAAGGGAAGGCCAAAGTTCTGTACACCAGTACAAAACAGTTCCAGTACACTTGATGCCTTGTTGTTACTGAGGCACTGTAAATATATGATGGTCCGACTAAAGCCATCAACACATCCATGATAGACCATCCTCCACCTCACCAGGTTGTGATTTCCATCAGTATGCCTGTGGGGAGATGAAATGTCAGAACAAGAATGTGTTCCCAACTTGCTAACCTATTAATGGGTCATTTTTCAAATTCAGAGTACAACAAATTAAACTGCACAAAAGTACCACTTGTATGTTGGCGGCAGATGTGACTGTTTATGTTCACAGGCAGATAACTTAACCTGTATGCATACATGTGAAATCAACACAATGGCTTAATACCATAAGAGGTTAAGAGAACACTGAAATAATTTAATTATGTGTTGCTCAAAGAGACAATGCAGTCTCATTAAACAAATATCCACCATAGGAAACATATATTTTGTAGTTTTCTGTTGCTTGATGCTATAAAGCTCCTTTTTGTAAATGTTTTGCACAGTAAAATTTTTCTTTCTTAAACCGGGGAAAACCAGGGAAGTGGAATTTAATATGGTAAGCTTATCGCCTTTACTGCTCTTTATGTTTGTCAAAACAAAACAATTAATTTTTAGAACCCTGTGTCAAAAAATCTCAAATAGCCCAGTTAGATACAGTAATACAGTACTTTTATGGTAACATAAAGGCTTGAGAGATATTTGAATTAAAATTATTCTGGACAATAAGGGTTTTGAAAGGATTACTAACAACAGTTTAGTAACTTTGTGACCACCCCCAGCTTCATACAGTACATGAAAAAAACATTTCTTTGCTTTAGCTGTGATGGTTGCAAAGTTACGGGTCTGTTTGTTCTGTTAATTATGGGGTTTCATTCAATTGGTTATGGTTTCTGTTGGTATGGTTTCATCAAACAAATTTGCTTCATGTGTAATCAAAACACACTTATTAGGAAAACTAAACAGGTTTACGTGAAACAGGCCAAATTCCACTGAAACAGTAAAATGATATTTCCAATATTACAGAATACTAGTACACAAGTCCAGGATGACGTCAGTACAGGTATGAGTATTCTGATATTGCATGTTTGAAGGCCTCAACACATACCTTTCCCCTGAATTTGGGATGGTTTGAAGGATCTAACTAACAATTTCAGTGAAGACATCATCATATTTCTGCATAACTCAGTTGTCCATTTTCAAGTTGCTGTCTATGCCTGTACTTTTAAAAAATCATTCTGTCAGGTTCCATGCTGAGAGTGTTCCTTGAAATGTCCTGAACACACCACATTGTGTTTGTGAAAAAATAATACTGTCCTTCTCATTACTATTAACTTCCACAAAGAAAAACTGACCTTGAAAAAAATGTAAGCTATAAGAAAAAACATGTCTAACTTGCTATAGTTCAAACAAAACTGTAAAGTGCTGCTGCGTGATTTAATTGCAACCTGTAGCTCTATTTTATCTAGCAGTCCTCTGGGCAGGTACAGGCTTTTATTTTAAAGCTGTAAGCCAATTACAAAATGAGGATTCCTTTTTAATTATAATCTCTTACACAAAGCATAATTCCCTCTCTCGTAAACCATCACCATTTCTCAAATACACAAGCATTATTCCTCAATTAAATAGCCTACTCTCTCAAGCACAACTATTTTCTTTTCACATACATTGTCATTCTTTCTCAGATATACTCATTTTGTGTAACACACATCATCAAACTGGGTCTTACACACATAATTATACTAATTCACACACCCAACCACTGTCTTTCACACACACTGCTACGCTTTTCTATACTCATTATTACATTCTTTCATATGCTTTACTATTTCTCTCTCACAAACAATATTGTCTTTCACACACACCACCATCCTGTCTCACATTCACATACTACAGTGGATATTATAGTGGACATGAGAGAATGATGGTGTCTGTAAGTGTGAATGTTAGTGCTAGAGGTATCTATCTATCTATCTATCTATCTAGCTGTCTATTATGTGTGTTATTGTCAAGTGGAGGAAGATGAGGGTAGTATATTTGATGGTATATTTTTTGCTTGTTTGCATGTTTATATTTCAGTTTGATATAAATATATGGTACTAAAGTATAAACATGCGAACAAGCAAATGAATGAAATAAATTAATAAAATATTTCACAATTCTGCTGAAATCAAAATTACACAAGTTCAGCTCAGACCATGCTAGTGTTTGCATTTTATAATGATTTTAATCCATGTGTACTGATTAGTCATCATTAGATTACATCATCCCATTTTTCTGAGTGCTTATATGGAATGATGATGCAGCAAACCTGAACTAAACCAGTTTTCTTTGGGAACTATTTTGGCACACAATACCCTGCGTGTATCACTCCTCCGCAAATGGGTTTAGTTTTAGAACCAAAAGCTTCTCAAAACTCAACATCACAGAAGTCAGCTAGTACAACCATAACCATTTCATGGAGCAACTTCTGTAAGGGAGTGCTTATAGGCAGATGTCTGGTTCCATTCATCAGCGCTGTGAATGATTCTAACTTGGAGTTTCAAATCAAACCCACTCCAAACCATTTAATTGTTCATAAATTTTTGGAGAATTGGTGGAATTTGCTTAAAGTGCATATTTTACCTTCTGGGATGCCCGACAGCAGACAGGTGTGTGGGTGGTTTGAGGGATTCTGAGTATAACAAAAGCCTTGGCTGTGTCCAAATACATGTGGTTTAACATGGTATTGTTTACATTATGGCTTAGCTTTGGATTGCTGACCAGTGTTTTTCCTCTCTGTTCTCTGGGCTGTGATTAATCACACATTTTGCAGGAAGTGGTTGGTTGAATGTGGGTCTCCCTGCTTGTCTTGGCCAGGCTGTGTTCCAAAAGCAACCAGAGCAAGTTTCGCAGCTGATATTGTCTAGAACAATATTCTCGCTTGCCCTCTCTCTTTCTCTCCCTCTTTACACATATACATGCTCACTAGATGGCCAGGGTGGAATTGGGAATTTCATGGCCTATCTTTTATCATGAACAGGACTGCTAATAATCAATATAAATCTGTCTTTTTAAGGTCAGGGTGGGAAAGACCCTTCACATGAGGTGTATGTGCCCCATCTCTAACCCCTTTATTGGAAACACCACCCTGTGCTTCTTCTCACAAACCACTTTATTGGAAACACCATCCTGTGATTCCACTCGTGGGCCAATTTATTGGAAACACCCACTCTGTGCTTCCACTCACTAGACACTTTATGGAAATACACACCCTGTGCATCCACTCACTCTCCACTTTATTTGAAACACCGACCTTATGCTTCCACTTACTTCCCACTTTATTGGAAATGTTATCTTCTGCCTCCACACAGGCAGCAATTTATATGACATTTACATTATATTACATTCATTTGGCAGATGCCTTTATCTAAAGCAACTTACAATACAAGGAAACACTCAAGTTTCAGGACTGTGTGAGAACCAGAGGAGAATCTAAGTGCTAAAATCGTTATGTAGGAGTAGTGCAAGAAGACAGTTAGTTCATCAGGAGAGGAGATGCTCTCGGAACAGATGACTCTTCTGCACGTTTTTGAAGAAAGAGAGGTATTCTGCTGTTCTGGTTGCCTTTGGCAGCTCATTCCACCAGCAGTGACCCACAAAAGAAAAGTGTAAGCCTGAATGATAGGATTTAGGGAGCTGGATGCATACCCAGATGTCACTCTGTAGGCAAGAGTAGGCAGCCATGTAGGTAAATTAGCAGTGGGGTGACATGTGACCTTTTGAGTTGGTTATTCAAGTTGATGCCTTCTGAACCAGCTGTAAGGGTCTTATCAATAAGCTGGGAGGCTTTGGAGGCATTGTAGTAATCGAGGTAAGAAATAACTATGGCTTGTACCAGGAGTTGGGTAGCATACTGAATCAGATATGGCTTGAGTTTTCCGATGTTATGCGAGGCAAATCATAACACCCAGTTTTCTCACCATGTTGGATAGGTTGAGGAGTAAAGTGGCGATTTTTATGTTGATATTGTGATGGATAGAAGGTTTGGATGGGATAACCAGAAGTTCCATGTTGGCAAGGTTTAGCTGTAGGTGGTGATCCTTAATACATGTGGACCTAACCACCTTTGCCTAACCATAAATATGCTTTTAATAACAGTGCAGAATTTTCATGATAAAACAATAATATTTCAGTAAATCTGTTCAGTAAACCCCCCTCTCTGGAGTGTTCATCTGATGACTAACAATATGCAAATGTGTTCTTGCCTAAGTAGATTATGTCTCATTTGCATATTTAACATTGAATATTAATGATGTCAGTGGCCAACTAAAGGAGATTTACTGTGACTGTCCTACTCATCAATGCCAAAAACTCATCGGGTGGAAGGTTCTAGCGCTTTCTTATCCCATTAAGCATCCATCTTGTCTGACATGACAATGTCTTTATTCAAACTCCTTCTAGCTGCTTCCTCGGGCGATCACGTTACATTATGTTTCTTCCCTCTAAGGCTTGTGATTACTTTGTAGTCTATTTCTTCACCCCAAATGACCCTCATGTTTCCTTTAGTGAATGTTGTTCCCTCTCAAAACACCTTACCTCCCCCTCCTCTTCTTGCAATATCCTCAAACAGTAGCTGATTTCCCCAAAAGCCACTTAGGTGTCTCGTTCTCACACACAGCAGTGAGACATGTGTATATACCTGGGCTAGTCATCCTGAAAACATGTTGAGAAAAACGAATGGAAAACTGATTGTTTTCCAAAAGAAAATGACAAATATTCACACTGGACTGGTCAGTTGACAATACCAGACAGCAGTGCTGGAGATTTACACTTCCATCAGGTGAAATGTTGGAATTCCAAACTGAGGAATCCGTCCAAAATCCCATCCCATCCAAGTGGCTTTACTGAAGGCCTGAGGTTGCTCTGCTGATAGGAAAATAGCGGTACATATCTGAATGTGTCCCACTACAAATGATTTAGCCTCTCTTTCTGACTGGATCCTTTAAGCCCTACACAATGGATCTCTTTAATTAGAGATGCCAGATCAGACAACCAACTGAAAAGGGTCGTGATGAATTAGTAGGACAATCCCCTTTTTTGATCTTCTGCACTGTTTTTGCGAGATGCTATTGTTTTTATATTCGGCATACTTCAGCCCAACCACAAACCATTCCCAAAATACATTTGAAGGGGAATTCCATCCCATTTTTAAATATCTCTGCATAATTAAATGTTTGAGATGTGAGTTTGGTGTGACACATTCCATTCTCCACAAGTCTGGATTGTTAAGAGTGGTGGTGAATGTAACCAGACATCTGCCTCTAAAAGCATTCCCTCAAACATACCATAAGAGTCATTCCCTCAAATGCATAAGACATTGTACAGGAGTTTTGAGAAGCGTTGGTCTTAAAACTAAACCCATTCATAATGAAGGGACACATGCAGGGTGAAATTAGATAATATAGTCCCCATAGAAAACTGATTGTTTTTGTCGCATATGCTACTATTTTACCATCATCAACATTCCATATAAACACATGGAGTATCACTGGGGGTTGACAGGGAATAAAACAGCTGTATTTGAGTTGGAGACTCATTCCATAAAGAAATCTGAGTTTCAAAAAATGGAAACCCGCAGGAAAATGATATCACAAAACAAGTCATCTCTGAGACATCTTAATTCTAACACAAGTTGTGATGTCAGTAGTGATTAGCTCTGGGACAAACAGAATCAGCACCTGCACTCCACTTTCTGCATGAGCGCCTCAGCCATCCACATGTGGAAGATGACTTTGGAGAAGTGAATGAAGAGAGAGAGAGAGAGAGAGAGAGAGAGCGAGAGAGAGAGAGAGAGAGACATGATGATGATGATGATGACATATTCAGCAGGAGCCCAAAAACTTAACCAAACCCAATTTCAACTGGATCCTGAAATACTTACCTGAAAGTGTTCGACTGGTTGAGCTCACATTTCCTTAGCCCTTAACCTCTGACTTAAACATATTTCAACAGAGGTGAACATTTAGGGCCTGACTGGTTCAAGGAACTAAAAAGAAAAACTCCCGTATCTTTTTATTGTTTTTTGAAAAAATTATTAAAACCTTTTTATCCACTTTTTTTATTTTGATACTGCTGGCGATTTGGCCAGAGTTTGAGTATTTGGGTCTAGTTCATCTTACCGATTTGTTTTGGCTGCAGTTCCCCACGGATTCATTTTCCTGGCTGTTTTGGCTTCCCAGTGTCCTCATCTGTGATGTAGTCTGACAGGATTTGTGTATTGTTCATGTTTGTCTGGACCTTCATGTCGTCGGTCCATTGACCCGGTGCTTTCAACCTAGACTTTTCCAATATATAGCTGACGAGCTTCTCTGACTGCGTTTTCACTTGGCTGCTCCACCACCGGCTGTGCATCACCTCCACACGGACATTGCATTTCTCCCACGCGGAAAGTACATTCATGGAGGTTCTCGCCGGAATTTTCATCATGTGAACTCCAAAACAATACAATCCTTCTGGTCAACTTCCCGCCATCCTCCACAGAACTTTGGCTGGGCTGTTGACCACAGTGTATTAGCCAGCCTGACCAGGTCGGCAAACACTTTTCCCAAGTCTGACAGCAACTGTGTTAACTTCGGTCTGCTTAACATCCGCTCACTTACGAGCAAGGGACATCTCGTTCAAGATCTCCTCACCAACTGTAAGTTTGACTTTTTATGTTTGACTGAAACGTGGCAACAGACCAATGATTTTTCGCAGCTCAACGATTCAACTCAGCCAGGGTATGTTTACACCTGTCAACCTCGGGAGTCCAGCCGTGGTGGTCTCGTGGTAATTTATCACAAGAACTGGAAAGTTTTGCCAATGTCTGTTCCTGTCTTCAGCTCTTTTGAATCCATTGTCTGTCAACTCTCGGGATCTGTTCCAATTGTCATAGCTGCTATCTACCACCCTCCAAAGCCAAATTCTGGCTTTATAATTGATTTTGCCAACCTGTTGACACACTTGTCTACCGTTTCTTCTAATATAATACTGCTGGGAGACTGGACAATTTTAATCATCCTCTTACCAAAGACTTGGCATCCTGTCTTGATTGTTTTGGTCTTAAGCAATACATAAACCTTCCCACTCTCGGGGTCATACTTTGGACTTAGTTTGCTGTTCTGGACTTACTCCTTTCAACTGCAACGCTAATGAACTGCCATTCAGTGATAATTTGCTCCTCTCTTTCAATGTCAAAATCACCCTCTCTATAACCGGGAACCCTCGTACCATATCTTTCCGGAATATTAAGAAAATTAATCTGGACACCCTTTCCTCTGCTTTTTCAAGTCTTTTGCACCCAGGATGATCTGGTTTCCCACTATAACAACAGTCTCAATAATATCTTACCATCACCTCTACTCCCTCTCTGCCACCGAACAGAAGGCCCTGGACGAATATGTCGCTGAGGGTCTGCGCCAGGGTACTATTCGTCCATCTTCCTCTCCAGCTGCCGCGGGGTTCTTCTTCGTGAAGAAGAAGGACGGTGGACTGCGTCCGTGCGTCGATTATCGGGGACTAAACAAAATCACCATCAAGAACCGTCATCCACTCCCTCTTACCAACACCGCCCTGGACGCTCTCTCTGGTGCCACCATATTTACTAAGTTGGATTTGCGGAGCGCCTACAACCTGGTGCGCATCAGGGAGGGCGATGAGTGGAAGACGGCATTCATTACCCCCACCGGACACTACGAGACCCTGGTGATGCCGTTTGGTCTGTGCAATAGTCCGGCTGCTTTCCAGAGCTTCATTAATGACGTCCTCCGGGACTATCTTGGCAAATGGGTGTTTGCCTACCTGGATGATATTCTCATCTATTC
>JBBJLS010071398.1:0-11134 GCA_037577275.1 Bryconaethiops microstoma | reverse complement strand
TCTCTCTCTCTCTCTCTCTCTCTCTCTCTCTCTCTTTCTCTCTCTCTCTCTCTCTCTCTCTCTCTCTCTCTCTCCTTGTATCCTTGGCACTTGGCCCTTTTCCCATGATAGCAAAGGTCATGGAGAGGTTGTGCCTGTATCTGTTAAACAGCTTCAGGCGAAAATGAAATGAGACATGCCACAAGAGCAAAACACAGGGATACCCTTACTGACACCATGGAGACAGTAAACCACATGAGGGATTTAAGAGCCGAGACTCTGTCATTCATATGATGGACCAACAGGGGTGTTCGCCATTGCTATTTCCAAAATGGCAGCTTATATTTCTGTGCGCCACTGACAAGCCGGCCAGACGGTAATTCTGCTGATATTACATAACTCCAGCTGCAGAGGAGCTGAAGTCTTACGCATTCTGAGGATGGTATGGGACAAAGCTGTTTAACCCTTTCTCCAGCATGTTTCTCACCAAGCAATGATTAAGGCTCAGTTCATGACATATGGATGTTCTCAGACTAAATATTTAGACATTTCCAGAGAGATCCAATGATGTCTTAAGAGTCCAGGTTCTTTCCTTTTAGAAGATAGACAGCATGAAAGATGGAAGAAAAAACATCATGGTGGCATCGTGCTTGGCTTGTAAAGGCCATCACTTCGGGATGGTCCAGCCATGGTTTGAGAACACCTTGCATTCAGTTTTTAAGTACATTTGATTTTCAGTGAGACTTTTTAATGATGGAAGAATAGACAGTGTTTCTATTGAGGAAGAAGGCAGCAGGGGCTGTGTCTGTAATACACTGATAATTAAAGTCCAGTTGTGTACAATACTTGTGCGCTGAGATGAAATGTGAAGATCCACTTCCTGACCCAAGTCCGATGGGGCCCAACAAATCATCAGGTTTCAGGTCAGTTTTGGAATGATGATTATGATTAGGCTTGGGTTGGGTTCCAATTTGTTTTCTAATGTTTTCTTTCCCACTCTCTAAATCTTGTGTTCTTTATTTCCACTTTTTCTCCTACTGTCAGCTGCATTTGCAATTAATCTGGAATTTTGAGGAGTGGGTAAATGCATCCCTCACCAAAACCACAGACGAGCTGGATGTGTTGACGTCTCTTCAGATCACTGCAGTTCTTTAACTTGCTTTGTTCCTTCAAAGTGTGTCTCCAAGTAGCAGCAGCAGAAACACTAGTGCAGGCAGTTGGAGAGTGGATGCTATTTTCTGTCAGCACTTCCAAAACATACTGATAATAACCACAGTTTGCATATTACAGATTTGTAAAACACAACTTTATCCCAGTAGGGTGTTTTCAGTCAGTTAGTATCAAAGAAAAGCTCTGAAAAATCATCTCAGTGTTAATGCCTCTGAAGCAGGTTTGGGTTTTAACTTAGCAGTCAGGCCAGATTGGGATGGGTTTGGGCTTCAATTCTCTATCCGTGAAGACGTCTAGTCTTTACCACAGTAAACGTGAAGTCACAAGAAACAGATGTGTAAGACCTCATGAACCAAACAAGTCAGTTTAAATGGGGAGCATTTTGGTTTTGTTGGTGTTGCTGGTTAAGAACATTGAGTTGACGTGTTGTGCTCTATAGGCTGTGAGGGACTGAAACCTTTAAAAAATTTAGAAGCTGTTCCCAAACGTGTGATGCCAGTGTGCTCTATCAGCAGATGTGATCTATCCTTGTGGATGACCCTGGCCGAGACGGTTGAGTCAGAACCTTGCTAAGGCCGCAGTCCTGTCTGACCTTTTCTGTGTTTGAGTTCTGGTGTTTCCAGAGCAGGTCGGCTGGCACCACACAAATACACAGTCTGTTTGTGGACACTTTTCCTGCTGTTCAGTCTTCCGGGATTATTCATGATGGGAACCATATGCTGGGGCAACTTGGCCTGTTCCTGTCTCTCTCTTTCTCTCTCTCTGTCACTCACTCTCTCCTTCTCATTCACTTTCTCTTTTCCTTTTTCCATCCTCCACTTTAAGGTCAGGCAAGGGTCCAGCTCCATGCGTACACACACCCCCAGCCCCCCTCATAAGTAAGATTGCATTGCAGCCGTTTTTGTTTGTTTTTCACAAATGACGCCTTTCTGTGACAGATGACGCACCAGCTGATGCGTATGCATGCAGTGTCCCGGCCCAGACAGAAAGCTCCAGGGTGGGTGGAACACCCAGTCCTCCGCATCTGTGGATCTGTGCAAATTAAAGTGACGTACTCACACTAACTGTTGCTCATGTGACACACCTGACAGGCCGTGCTGAGATTCTACAGAGGCGCTAGCAGCTTGGTCCTCTCTGCTGTTACATCCAAAGGAGGAACTGTGTATTTATTACTGGAACAGCGGCGGAAATGAGAAAGTGCTAGGATACATGCTCGTAACAATAATCACCAGTGGCATTAGGTACCCTTAGTGGGTTGGAGAAGAATATTGATATTTGATGAATAAAACTTCATTGATAAATACTGATTTTTTAATTTAATACCACTGGTGGATTACAGTTGCAAATTTGCTATTGTCTAGGACAATTTTGTTTTCACCAGAAAAAGTGCAAACCCATAAAACCTCTTCAAACAAGTCTGAATTTTTCCTCAATTTTTGAAAATGTGAATGCTAAATTAAGGGGGAATTCCACTGATTTTTCCAATTATTTCAAAATTCAGCTATTAAGATGTAAACAGTCATTCACAGTGGTTTAATGTCAAATGTTCTACCAAGTACCAGAAATGTAAATGTAAATTACGCATTGTAGAGAAACTAGCAGAGGTAGAATTGTCCATCACTGGTGGTAGGAACCAGACGTCTAAAGAATTCAATGCAAATGGGTACATTAACAGAAAAGTATTTCATAGAATAGTTATAAGTGAACCATCAGATACATGAGACAATTGTTTTTACAAAGGTTTTCGGCCTTAATTAAAAAAAAAAATCATTAATTGTGGAGTAGTTGATGGGGGATTATTTTATTTTCCATAATTTTACTATAATCATTATTTCAGTACCATTCTCAAACCTGTCACATTAAATGCCTGTCAATTGGAATGATGGTTTAAAAAGTCCTCATGATGATAAAACATTAACCTAAATTAAGAATGGAACATATTATGATGGAGCTTACTGCTGTCTGTGCAACTGAAGTAACGAGTTCACACTAATAAAAAACACAAAACTATTGTTTTCATTTATAGATTTCATGGCTGTTATTGATCATTATTGATAAATCAATGCAATTTTGCCTTAAGTGGTAACACTATGTTTGGGTGGTCCACTGTAGATGCGTTGTAGATGCTCACCTTGTCTAAACAGTTGATAAACCTAAACCTGTACTGTTGATAATCCACTGAATTAATCTAAAGAGGACCATCAAAATAAAGTGTGATCGAATTTCCTGAAGACAGAAACAGCTCAAATAAACAAACATTACTTGTTGCTGTCCTCTAAAGCTGCACCCATTTGAAATTATAACCTAAGACTGAAGACCAATTTCAAAGAATCAATTTTCTGGTGTGTTTTAATTATTTATAGAGAACAAAATCACTTTTTTTCAACACTCATTTCAGCACCCCCTGCCTCCTGTGACCTTCTTCACATTACACCCCTGAAGATATGCTCCTGGTTGCTCGACCCATTTGACGACCCCACTAAATGTTGGATAGCTACGTTTTACATGGTGCCCCTTTCCACACTGGACCCCTACCAGCTTGATACATTCAGCCTTTTCTCTCTCCTTCTCTCCTTTTATTTCTCCATCTCTTTGTCCTCATCTTTCTTTCCTGAAAAAAAAGTGAGATAGTAAACCACGCCCCAGTTTGGGGAGAGTCCGTACCAGTTCTTTTGAAGTGCATGCCTTTCTCAGCAGGTGTGTCACTCTGATTTACGCAGGACCCCTCACACTCTGGGAGCAAAGGAGGCCTCCGCTGGTGCTGGGACGTCCTCTGACAACTCTTCAACTCTCCAGCATCTCCAAACCAAAGCGTTTGTGTCTACGGTCTTATGTAGGCCACTCTGCAGCTGGACTGGGCCAGCGGGCCTCGAGCCATCCTGCAGCAGGACACGCCAATTTCCGCATGATGCTGAACACTGGCCAAGGTGTGGTTCTGATTTCCTTTTACAGAGATCATGTGGTGTTTCTCACTGCTCCGCAGACAGCGGAGGCAGCAAGAGCAGACAGCGAGGCTTCAAGGCTCAGTGTCACATGGATTTCTGGACACACCAGAAATAAATATATTCTGTAAACAAATCTTTCACAAATGGGAGGGAAATTATGGTCAGAAACACCACAGCAACATTGATTCTTTGGAGAGATGCCATAAAAAAACAACTTAAGGTTCCATACTTTTCAAGGGAAGTTTCTTTAAAGATCCGTTTATCTAGATGTTCAAGTGTAAAGACATTTATAGAACCTCTATATACTGTAACACAAATTAAACAAATTTTATAAAAATTTTATGGGTTTTTTTGTGGACCTCAAAGCACAGATGTACGTTGCTCTGGATAAGAGCATCTACCAAATACTGCAAATGTAAATGGTGAATGTAAATGTACTCAGGAGATAAATATGGCCACATGAAGTCACTTACAGTACAGTTATGACAATGGTAAGTATATTGTGGACCAAAAATGGCCCAGGTGTAGCAAAAGTTTGTGTTTGTCCACATCCCTTGCCACAAGACCATTTCACACCAGGGGACATGTCATACAATCCTTTATTCCTTAACTGAATCTAATTTCCTCATTGCTCTCCATCTTTTCTGGAATAGAATGAATGCTGTGGTCTCTTAGCCCCATTTGCGTGTAAACAGATCATTTAGCATTTTGCAACCATTTAGCAAGCTACTAAACTCTCTGTGTGGTCATTTGGCTTTAGAGAGTTTCAAAAAGTCTTTGGCAGCCCCTCCATTGTACTCTGGTCTCCATTCTAACAATGGATTCAATTACGAACCAATTATTCCGTTCTTTATCAGCCGAACAAGGTATATTCACAATTGGAGGGCATTAAACCCAGTTCAGTGGTCCCTTGGGCACCAAGAACCACTGAGTTAACAGCCATGACAAGGTACTCTGTGTTTACTAAGACAAACTAAGAGACTTTCTAAGACTTTTCCAAAGAACCTTTTCATCCAAAGCCATTTAAGAATGGATAATTAGATGCACTGTCATGTTCTGGCATGAGACAGTCCATCAGGGAATCGGAGGGAATATAAAAAGCCCTGTCACAATCCATCATCGATAAAAAGGCAATTGCCTCACGTTATTTTTACTGTCATTAAACATGCCCCCTCTGTATGTGACCTTGAGGTTAGAAGAAAGATTTGGGATACTGGAGAATCCCCATGTGGAGTCCATCTCACTAAAGACCAGCTGCTTCCCGTCTGCGGGATCAGCCTCCTGCAACAACCCCCAGCGCTGGCCTGCCCTCAAACTGTAAATCAGTGGTTCTCAGCTCCAGTCCTAGACACCCGCTGTAACCCCCCAAAACACAAGCTCAAGCTCTTGAATGGCTTGATAAGTAGTTGCTGAGTTTGATCAGGTGTGTTAGAGGTGGGAATACATCAGTAACTCTTAATCCCAATCCTGGGGACCAGGATTTTTCCTAGCATTTGCTTTATATTTTAGAAGGTTAAAGGGACAATCTGACATTTTGACCATTGCTGCGTATGTTGTAAACATGCAGACTCACTCCTTACAGTGGTGCTGCAGAAGTCTCTTCAGTTTGAAGCCCCCTTCTGATGCATTTTGAAGGTGGAAGAAACATTTACAAATTGCTTTGTGGATACTGGCTTTACTTTTTGATCAATGCAGAAGGAAGAAATGGAGAAAATTACTCAAATGGCAGAAAGGATTCATCAGACGAGGAGGACAACAGGCTAAAAGCTAAAGTTAGCAAGGATCTTACCTGCCTATCAAGGTAGCTACCTGCTTTGCTAGTCATCGTACCTCAGCTTTGTCAGACTGAAATGGTAATGCACAAATCAGTGCTTGGGGTGAATACTTTTTAACCCAAACATACTCTTGAGTGTCCTGTCCTTTCTCCATCTCTTCACCCTTCATAGTTTATTGGTGCTCCTGGTGATTTTGTGTATGTACATCACAGTACTGTCTACATCTTTTAACAACCTGTTACTCTCTATATTATGACCAGTGTCCTTGAAGAAGGCATGTTAATGTTTATGAGCTGATTTCGGTCTGCTAGAAGAAGAAAAGCACAAAAATGTGCCATGTAATGTCAAGATGAAAACAAAAAAAGCCTGCTAAACCCACTACACAGCTTTTTAACCATGGTCTGCTGGGATACCTCATTACAACGTGGATCTGGTGTTGAATCACTAGTTGTGTTTGCACTGGTGGTGAAGGATGAGCCGGGAGTATGAATAAAACACAAGCATGTATCCTGTCTCAATGGGGACGGTTCTGTTTCGGGACAAATTACAGGCGTCGGCTGAGCAGCGTGTGTCTGTTTGTTACCGCAGGAATTGCGTGATGTTAGTGATGCTGGCCTGCTCATTCCCCAGACACGAACAGCATGGAGTTTGGGGTGTAGTTGTGGTGAGGGTGTTGCAACAAAGTGATCCTCACTGACATACACCAGCATAGCTGCTGACCTCAATTCTCCACCCTGGCCACTGACCAGCTGCCTAAGATAACACTGCCCCCTACTGTTCCATAGAGCAACTGCACCTGCTGCTTTGGGAATTCTATCCAAAAGGGTTAAAGGGTTACATAGGGACTAAAGAGATAAGAAGAATGTAGGAACAATACGAATGTGGGAACTATATGCACATTTGAGGTGCACTTGCCTTACAGGTTCAAAATTAATCACCTTATCGACCTCCCTATATTTCTCTACTTCATTCATCAATGGATAGGGACCATCATTGACCAGATGCTGTTTGTAAGGTGGATAATTCTTAGCACAACAGTGACACTGACATAGTACTGCCAAGGTGATGAGTGTGGCAATGGAACAGGTGTATTATGTGGTGCATTCCAGGATTGTGTTTACACACTGTACATACTCACTGGCCAATTTCAGAAACTCTTCCCTTGTAGCTTCACCTTGCTTGTGTAAAGTAATTGTTGATGCAGAATTTGTTTCAGCTACTCTTTAGCCTTTCTTAAGTGGTCAGTTTCTAACCAAAGTATCATTTTTGGCTGGACATTTTTGGTTAGAAGAATATTCTTATCCCTTTAGTGATACTGGTGTGTTTAACAAGGTATAGAAAACTTACTACTTGGACAACAATTGGATAAAAAGACCAGATCCACACCACTCAGAGCAGACCAAGCTACCTTGTTTAAAAGTATACAAGAAAGGTGAACCTGCTCTCAAACAAGCACAGTCAAAAGTGAAGATATTCAAATTTAGCATGATTGCCCCACATATTGAACATGGGGTTCAATTCTACATCCAACCTGGCATGCCACTGCCCTGTTCTACAATTACAAATGTATTTGGGTATGTTTATCACATCAAATAGTTAAACTGATTTTACAAATATCTTATTAGAAATCAATCCATCAACTTCCAGCTTGTTGACTCAATTTGAACACGTACAACTCCCTTCTCTTCACTTCCCTTTCCCTTGCTTTCCCATGATGCCCTGCATCTGTATCTGATTAGTGCATCTTGCTCCAAAGGGTACGTGTGGCCAAGCTCGTTTTGTCCTGATAGTGAGACACAGAATCTCTGTATCCAACTCATGTGCCACTTGGCCAAGTCACTCAGAGGGACTGAATGGCTCCTGTTGTCAAAAAGGCGCCTAGTGTCCAATTCGGCCTCCGCTGTCTGGCTACAGTGCCTCACACGCACTCATACACACGTACACTCTACGTGAGCTTCAGAGTAAAGTAGCTAGTGTAACAAGGCCATTTATGACAATTTAGGGACTTTAATGACCAGGTGACAATGAGGAACAATGTTGACCCATGATCTCTCATTTCATCCAACAATTGGTAGATCAATTAGCTGGAATTAGGTGATCATTTTAATGAGTTCATCTTAGCCAAAGTGGGCTCAGGTTGCTCAGAGCACACCAGACTAGTATGGTATGTCTGGCACCCCAGCATAAAGGGCAACCAAATTCATAGACTCCGGTATGGAAGGGGCAGTAGAGATTATGGCAAAAGATGGTCAAGGCAGGCAGGCTAGTCTAATTGGACAAAAAAGCAAGAGATCCATCACTCAGAGAATGCCAGCCTGTAGGCAATCACAGCAGTTCAGAAACAGGTGTCAGAGCACACCAGACTTTAGTCCACCAAAACGGCCAAAGTCTAGACTGTCAGAATAGAATGGTCTATAGTTCATCACAGTGGAGCATACTATAGTCCATCAAAGCATGCTATAGTCTGTGAAAGCAGACCAGATTTTAGAGCCCATCAAAGCTCTATCACAGAAGAACAGACTCCAGTCCATCAGAGAAGACCAGGTTCTGATCAATCAGAGCAGACCAGAATCTAGAGCCTAGCTCATCACACCAGATTGTATTCCATCAGACCAAACCAGACTCCTGTCCATCAGGGCAGAACAGACCTTGTCTATCAAAGTAGGACAGACTTTGGTCTTTCAAAACAGACTAGACTCCAGTCCATCAAATTAGACCAGACTCCAGTTCATCAAAGTAGACCAGACTCCAGTCTATCAAAGAAGCAGACCATACCCTAATCCAGTAGAGCAGACCAGACTCTAGTCCAACAAAGAAGACCAATCTTCAGCATATGAGAGGAGAGTAGACTCTTGTGAAACTCTGCAGACAGCTTATCTCACACCGTATTGCATATTAGAGAAACCTTCCTTTTATTACAGCTCTGTGGAAACAGTTCCTCCCTGTACACCATCATTCCTGCTCACACTCCTACAGACACAGAACTGTGTGTACAAATGAATAAAATCTGGTTATATTGGAGATAGTCCGGGTCACAGTCATATGAATACACTCACATGTACCAAAACTCAAATTAATGCCAAGTCTTCATTTATTTTCTCACCTCCCTCAACAGATTTCCCTTCAATAAATCTTCATTCTATTGAGGAATAAAGAGTTGGATTAGTCTTTTAGTGCCGAAAGCTCGCTCTCTCATTTCAGCAGCACCATCCATCATCTGTTCCATCAGTTACCTCAATTATGTCTCACTTTACTGAGAACAAAAAAAGAGGAAGTTTGAGAACCAAAACAAACATCTCAGAGTGACGAAGCTCAGAGTATTTGCTGATGGGGCATGTAGAAACAGTTCAGGTTTCAAAGCTGTGTGTGCACTTGCTTAAAGGCTGAGCGAAATCTAACACTAATAGCCTTCTCCCATATTGCTTTAGTTCTGCTACATGTGCTCTCTGTACACACAAACATACACACACACACACGCACGCACACACAAACATAGCTAAATACCTTCATGCCTGCACCTGACCCAAACCTAAGCTTAACATCAGACCAAAAACTAAAAGGTCATAATTCAAATAAATGAATTGATAAAATAAATACATGTAGTAAATATAATAAATAAATACTCTGCATAAATACAATGTAATAGAAAAGAAAGAGGACAAAACAGAGAACAACTTCGTCCGTTATTCAGGTCATGGATCCTCGGAAATCTCAGTCATCGCGAGTGAAAAGAAAAGTATATTTGATGGAAAACCAAGTCATCATTTCTCAATACTGTAGCAAAGCGGCAGTAATAATATGGAGAACTCTATGTGTTAATGATGCTGTCACAGCAGTTTTTTTGGACGCTGCATTGCCCCGCAGTTCTGCTTTTCAGCTCCAGACAGTAGCATGGATGCCAAAACCTGAAAACTCTAGAGATTTGCGTCAGTTTTAAGTAAGTTTTTAACGTCTGATTTCCCACCCTGAAGGGAAGGTCAGCGTACTGTTTAATGACTTCCCGCTCTAACACGCCCAGTCGGACTCATCAGCTCATTAAAGGCCTTAACGGTTGAATTAAATGTGTTGAAATAGGGAAAAACTTTGAGACCCTTCTTCTGAAATGTACATTTTAAAGGAGAAGAGTTTTAAAACAGAAAAAACCTGACACTTTTTAGAGATGTAAACCACTATATATAGATATACAGAATGATTACACAACATACAACTTCAATGATTTTTCAAAACAAGAATTGGGTGCACAAGATTGAATTTATTTAGGATTGTCTCTAATCAACACAGGTTTAAAATTATACATACAGATTCAAATATACATAAATCCCATCTAAATCCATTAAGTGGTGCTGAAGATCTTGAAAAGGCTAAGAACTTGACAAGGCCAAGGCATATTAACTTCTCGTTAGTCATCACGATTAACTGTAGCTGGTAGTTTCTCTTTGCCGGCATAAAAAGCATGTGCTTGACAGCACATTGACCAGTACTCAGAACAATGGGAAAGTCCAAGGAACTCAGTGAAGGTCTAAGAATGAGAATTGTAGATTTACACAAGTTGGGAAAGTATATTGGAGCCATCTCTAAACAACTGCAGATTCAAGGATCATCAGTTCAAACAATTGTACGTAAGTACAAGTTATTCGGATGTGCCAAGGCCTGGAAGAAGACCCAAACCGTCACCCTCAGATAAAAGGAAACTGGTTACGATGTTCAAGAACAAGCCAAGGACCACCAAGACTCAAGTACTACACACACACACACAGTACTATGAAAAAGTCAGCTATGCAAATTGTTTGAAGCCATTGGGTTTCTTTCTGCCAGCAAAACCAGAAGTGAATGTTAGAATAAATGCAAACAAACAAGAAAACAGTAAAAAGTTTTTTTGTTTTTTTTAAATATATTGATATTGTGAGCTGCTTAAAAGAACAAAGGTTTGATTCCAGTTTTCTACTCTATATCTCCAGTCATTATGTGGATTTATAATATTCCATTAGCAACACACCTGATTTCATTTAATATAGTAAAAAGAGCCAAATCAGGTATGAAATGGAGCTACAAGTAATGCTGGGTGTCCAGGAGGAAATGGTTGAGCAAATACTTGCCATATTGTAACAATATTTTTAATGCCAACACCACTGCCCAGTAGTAAACAGCTATATCTATATATACACACAAATAATTATTTGACCCCTCACTGATTTTGTAAGTTTGTCCAATGACAAAGAAATGGAAAGTCTCAGAACAGTATCATTTTAATGGTAGGTTTATTTT
>JBBJLS010071397.1:0-11135 GCA_037577275.1 Bryconaethiops microstoma | reverse complement strand
GAGAGAGAGAGAGAGAGAGAGAGAGAGAGAGAGAGAGAGAGAGAGAGAGAAAGAGAGAGAGAGAGAGGGGCTTAGAGCAGGGAGGAGCTGACATTGCGGGGTCACTGCCGTTTCTGGTTTATGGCAGATGCTTTTTAAAGATAAAAACCTTAGGCTTTAGGACAGGCACAAATAGAATGTCACTGCCATTCACACACATACAGAGTGGACCCAGATACCAAAAACAGCTGTATCTCATTACAGGATAAGGTCATGCAAATGTGAAAAGTCACCTCTTTACACACACTTAAACATTATTTATGTTTAAATAAAACATTATTTACATACCTAAACATGTGCAGTATAAGTGTGTTTAAGAGGTGCAACTCGGATTCTATAACACACATGTTAACAACAGCTCTGAACTATTTTCACATGTGCTCCTAGGACAGATACAGAATCAATACATGACCAGTCAACTTAGGTTGTTTTTTTTTTTTCATGTCAGCAGTGTGTTAGCAGATGATAAAACGTGTGAAAGTGGGTCGATTCAAAATAATAAGGGTTGCTTACAAAACAAGGTAGTCACGACTAATCCAAAACCCAAAACCTCAGTAATAATATTCATTAATTGTATTGATAGAACAAAGTTCTACTGAAGTAAGAAAGACTGTCTTCTTTCTGGCCTCATGAAACGTACTGGGAGTTTTAGGCAAAAATAACATTTGCTCACTGACTGGCAAGACTTTCTTACTGACTGGCAAGACTTTCTTACTGACTGGCAAGACTTTTTTACTGACTGGCAAGACTTTCTTACTGACTGACAGACAGACTCTCTTACTGACTGACAGACTCTCTTACTGACTGACAGACTCTCTTACTGACTGACAGACTTTCTTACTGACTGACAGACTTGTCTGATGTCAACACCAAAGTCAGGACAAGAGCCTACCTGGAAGTGCTGCTCCAGCACTTGGATCTTTCCCTGCTCGGGACACTTCTTCAGAGAACGATCTACATACTGGAACAAAATCTCCACCATCTGAAAGGAGACAAAACAGAGCATAAGATCTGGACTGTATCCTACAGACAAATGGCATGCAATTATGCTGAAGCTTCAAATCCACATCCGAGAACTCCAAAAACGTTAAAAGTCTGCATTGGAAACACTTACGCTTAATAGGCAATCAGTATCTTGGCCCAGCTGTGTTTATTTATGATTTACCTATTATTACTACTTGTCACTTATTCGTATGCAACACATAACCCTATTAAACCCTATTAGAATAAATGGAAACAAGAAGGCAGAAAAAAGTATCAAAATTCGTTTGTAAAAGTAGTTGATATTGTGTGAGCTGGTGAGGAGAACACAGGTTCGGGTTCCATATTCCTCCTCAGTTCCTCCAGCTGTTGTTTGGATTTGGGAAACTCCATTAGAAGCTCCTGATTTAATTTAAGGAAGGACTGTTTGAGTCAAAACTAAGTAATACTGGATTTCCACAAGTAACACACTGATATACTGAACATAACATCACTATTAACTGTAGATTGTATATTTGTATTGAATCTTTTTAGTGTTTAGTATATTTAGTAACAATAATGTGAAAAAAACCTCACTGCTCATACAAATATTTTTCCTTTTTGCAAGACTTCTGCACAATTCTGTAGCCACAAATACTGACAGAGAGTATGTTCCTGGGAAGAACTGTAGAGGCTCGTACCTGATATTTGTGGCACATTTCTCCAATTAAATCATTTTCATCTTGGCAGGTAATGTGGTTCCACCACAGAGAAGCCTTCTTAAACCAAGGTAAACATTGCTCTTGTGATAGGTTGGTAGTTCTTGCTGTAAGTTTATTGAACTTTAATTAACGCAGTTATTTAAATCACTTTTTATTACAGTAATACAACAGTACAATGTTTACTGTATTATTTTAGCCTACAGTCTGCTTTTATGATGTTATTAGGCAGTGTTCATTCAGTCGACACCTCAAGTGTCTGTTCATTGCTGTCTATGGAGCAACACATTCTACGCTCCTGTGTTTTTTAATCTTCCCATTTCCACATAAACATCATTAATTTTTTGCACCACTTGCAGGAGGATCAGACATAATCCAAGATTGCGTAGTTACATTTTTGCTTAGGGTGTGTTTGGCATTGAATGCAAGTGACTATGGACATGTCAGAGTTTGCACAATTTGTGCCACATACTGGCAATTCTGATTGGTTGCAGCTTAACTCACTTGCATGATATTGCATTTGTTGTAAATAAGGAAGAGTACAGCAAAGAGAACACCATGTGAATCAGTTTGTTGTGTCTGTATTGTAAACTCATTACTTTGTAGCACCTCCTAATTATTGTCAATTATTCAAAAAGACATAATTTTGCATCCCATTGTAAATCATGTACATGCGGCACCCCCCAGCTCAAAACACATTCCTACATCTCTGTATACTACCATGGTACCAGGAACAAATGCTTTTCCATTACAAATAAAGCACCTTGCTGCTCGATGGCAGGGCCAAAAGTGGGCCACAGCCGAGCTGACTGCATCACTGCTTTGTGATTGGTCAAAACAGGTCATTGTTTTTTTATTATCCAACAAAGATACAAACTAAAAACTTGGAATCGACAAAGTACAAGCATTGCTGTCTGTTTGGGATGAAGATAAATTTCATTGGGAGTTTTCTATGATGCTAATAAATGTATCTTTGTGAGAAACGCGAAGGTGATCCAGGACATCACTAACGAGTTAGATGGGTTAGGTATTTGTTGCATGGCTAAAGGATGCAGAGAACAAATTAAAAGCCAAACAAGACTATAAATACTAAAAGAACAAACAAGACCTTAAATAATAAAAGACCACAGTATCACAAGCAGCTCTGACAGAAAAACATTCCGCTGGTTCGATTCCATGGACGCGGTTTTAGGACAATAACTGGCCATAAACTGTAAGGAGAGAAGCGTGTCAAGCTCTGTTAAAGGATTGAGATGCACTGGAACATCAAATGTGCTACGAGTTCCATGCAATTGCAGTACAGTTTAGGTACAGCACAGCTCCTATGGAAAAGTGCCTTAAGTCATCCACAGAAGACCAATCAATATTAAGGATGCCTTCTAACTCTCGAGTGGTGCAACAGTGTAAACGCTGGCCCAATCATTGAGAATTCTCCAGTTTGATCTCTGGTGGTGTTGCAGCCATCCATGGTCAGGAGTCCAAGAGAGCACACATGACACAAATGGCTCTCAGGCTGGGTTGGACGGCCTCCCTTTCCCTCAATCAATAAATGTCTCTGCAGGACATTTATACCAGGAGATGCAGGATCATCAAAAACCCCAGTAACTGTCTGTTTGAACTGCTGAAATCTGGCAGAGGCTTCAGGAGTTTTACAGCCAAAACAGAGAGACTCAGGAGGAGCTTCTGTCCTCAGACCATCAGACACAACACAACTTTAACTGTTCAAAAAAATAAAATAAAAAAATAAAAAGAATCTCGAGTCAAAGTAATGAAATCGGCAGTCAGAGCTCTCCTCCAATAGCGTTAAGCTCTCCAATGACGTTGTGTTAGTGGCAGTTTGAAATACAGGGGTTCAGTAATGCAACCTGAATTTTGGTGCAAACTGAAACACCCTAGTCTAAGTTAATAACCTATCCTAACACAGTTGTAAAATCTATAAACACAACTAAGAAAAATGTTCAGAAGCCATGATAAAGGCCAAAAAGTCGCCAAACACTGCAACACAAAGGGAACACTTGCGCTTAGATAAGCGTACAACCTCACTCATACGGCATGTTACTGCGTATTCTGTGTATTTTTCCGCCACGCGTCACTAAACGCGCCACGTGAGCGTCATAATCTCGAAACGTCGTATATCAAGACCCTCATAACTCGAGGGCCCGCTGTAAGGTGGCGTCACCCTCCAAGGGTTAGTGGTATCATGTGATTGTGAGCCCTATCAAAGGGGTGGAATTAGAGATGTCTAAACTGGGCAGAAAATCGACAAAAATCCACGCCGAAAAAGGATGCCTCCTGCTCACCAACATGGAGGAAAAGCCAGTTTTGATTGGAAGGCAACAGTAAGACTTTCTCTGTTCAGCAGCTGCTTTAATTGAAGATCCTTCTTGTTTCTAGTTATACTCAGTTGTTTGACCCGCAGTTAAGCTTTACTCAAAAAAATAACATCGAAGTGAAAGTCATATGGTCCAAAATAATTGTTTAAACCAAAATGAACTGTTAATGCATCCATAAAAGTAAAGATGGACTAATCAAGTACAAAAGACTACAAAAAATCATTAGCAACACCTATCCATGTGTTACCTTATCAGCCACCACTCCCTTCCTCTTCCCAGGATCCCCGAATAAACCTGGCATATCAGCAGATAAAGAACATGGTAAGAACAAAAAAAATCCATCTGAACCTTGTACTTTAGTTTATATATGAATAATGGATGAGAAATGCCCAACATATAATGAAATTGTGTTTTAGCAAACTGGTATAAGCAGCAAAGGCTTGAACTTTAAACAATAAGTAGTTTACCTTACTCATCTCGCCATTTTTTGGTTCCAAATACCACTAAACTTTAACCATTAGAAACTCTGAACGTGTCAAAAGGTTAATGGATGGAACTCAGGGAACAGGTAGCATTGCTGGACCATCGCTTGTGTAAATGAATCCTGATTTGGCTGGTTCAGAACCTATTACACCTGATGTACTATGACAGAATCTATAGAGTATAAGGAGAATAAATGCTGACCCAGTACAGCTTTGGCGGTGCCCTCGTGGAATGACCAGGCTAGAGAAAGAGCCTCCGTAAACTTTTCCTGCTTTAGTAAATGATCCACACGCTGCAAAAAGCATGACAAAACGTTACACAGAAGAAACACAATCTTAGGAGTACAATAGTACGCACAATTTGGTCACAATACGAAGGAGTCTCTTTTCAATACATTTCTCAAAATAGCATAAAAATAATTAAATTAATCAAATTCATGGTCTACTTACAAAGCAGAACATCCAAGACTTTCAAACGAATACAGTTTGTTGATTTTAATAATGAAAACACATTTACTACAGGGAACAAACTTAAAAATGCAAATTCCACTGTAATATGTATCTATGTACTGCGAAGTTTAACATATTGGAAAAAAAATCAACATAAAATACAAAATATGAAATAACACTTGCAGTGACTACATTATGTGCTTCAGTGTAAAGATGTTAAAGTCAGTACAATGTACTTCAAAAAGTGCAGAAGTGTGTGCTTTGTAGTTGATCTTACTTTAACTTAAATTGTGTGAGTGTGTGTGAGAGTGTGTGTGTGTGTGTGTGTGTGTGTGTGTGTGTGTGTGTGTGTGTGTGTATGCATATACAGTAAACTCCCACGAATTCGCGGCTTCAGTTGTTTTCTTAGGACTAAACTAATAATTGTTCTAAACTAATAAATTTTTTTTTTTTGCTTTTTCGTGGACAGTGAAATACCTCTGTACTCAGAGGTGGAGGGTCTGAAAGTAGCCAATCCGAGTGAATTATTTATTTCTCTTTGCTGCCGATTGGCTGCTGCCCTATGACATCTCGCGTGTTTCTTTGAGTGTTCTCGTGTTCTTCATTTCGTTTTTCTGGTGGCCTAGTGGTTAGGAGCGCTCGCCCTGCGATCAGGAAGTTGTGGGTTCGATTCCCAAGACTGCTAAGCACCTCTGAGGTCCCCTGAGTGAGGGACCGTCTCCACACTCTGCTCCCCGGGCGCTGTGTTCCTGGCTGCCTGCTGCTTCACTTGGTGAATGGGTTAAATACAGAGAAAGAATTTCATGCTGTTCACACTGTGCTGTGGTGTGTTCACGTATGACAGAATTGTCACTTTCACTTCAAGCCCTATTTTTATTACTGTAAATTAAATACATTTATTACTGTATTTACATGCTTATACCAAAGAAAACGACTGCGCAAAGAAAACACGCATTCATGAATTACAATCTATACAGGAGTAATGTCAGTATTTACATCCTAGCGCTGCGAGACAGCAGATCGGTGTAAACTGTACAGTACCGATACGGGTTTACCTTTACATTATGTATAAAGTGTAATGTATTAAAACGAAGTTTAAAACGAAATTAAAGTGTTTTGGGAGCATATTTGGGGGCATATTTAGGCCTTTTTACCGCATCACACATTTGCGTTTTTTCACTATTCGCGGGTGCTCTTGGAACGTAACCCCCGCGAATGTCGGGGGTTTACTGTATATATATATACACTACTGTATATATCATATGTCACATGTTAATAGAACTTAATTGTAGTGTATTGTGTTAAAGACATGCTACATACCTCACGCCAGTTTCTGAGGGTCATTACATGGACGGACTGCGTGAGAGCAAACAGAATAGGACATTATAACAAATGACAGCAGAACACAGTAAACTGTGTTTAAAACGGTGTGATGAGTGCCTGAATAAAATGGTGCAAGTAAAGCCTGTTTCCATTTACAGAACATACTGTTCACAGTGACCCACTAACACTTTCAAATGACACTTTGATAGGAAATATCACTCTCTCTCGCTCGCTCCCTCCCTCAGGTAACTGGCAGCTCACCGAGGGCAGCCGGACGGGCAGACCTCGATGAATATTCACGATATTCACATTCTGCGCGCTGTCTCATTAGCATAATTGCGGCCGCGCGTGCCAAAAGCTCAGCCAGACGTGCCGAGAGATTCAGCCAAAAAGCCACGGCCCCTCCCAAAACCCCTCATTTAGACCCTGTTTGCCTCTGTTCGCCTTTTCAAAAAGAAACAAAATATCCTCAACGCTGAGACCCCACAGTGCCCTCGCATGAAATACCATTCTGGACCAAATGACTGAAGGAAAAACAACCACTTTGATTTTACAATGACGGCACTGTCTGGTCGAGCTCCGAGCTAAATGTCAAAGGTGAGAGACTGAAATACAGAGGTTTTGCTTGTGGGTTTTGTTGTATCTGGTGCCAGTCTAGCACATTTTGTCTGGGGTCTGTCTAAGCTATTATTTACTTCTGCAAATAATATTAAGCTGAGCTCAGCCCTGGATTTTCTGTCATTGACATTTGACCACTTTTTTACCATGGAACATCACTACGGTAACTAATGCTATGTCCAAGCAATTTCCTCCGGGATCAATAAAGTTTTCTGATTCTTATTCTAACCTGCTCCAGCGCCGGTTGAGCTTGGGATTTTAGATCATAAACAGCTTCTGGACCAATCACAGAGAGTTTCTGACCAATCAAGGACAGCCTTCTGTTGGGAGGTAGACCCCCAGTCCTTTTTCGAATACTTTTTTAACCCCTTTGTATTGTTTGTGGCACCAATTACAAGTCGTAATTCACAAATATTAATAAGACATAAACAGTGGTTTTTATAGCTACAAATTAATTACTTTTCATTCTTAGCATGAATTCTTTTTTTTTTTTTTAACTTATTTGGGGGGGGGGGGGGACTAAAGCTTGCCTACTTGTTTTCCCCATGACTGGCGTCTCCTCCCTACAGCGTGACTCATTGTGTTTCACATGACTGGCTGCTCCTCGTGCACAAGAATTCAACATAGCTTGAGTATCTAAACCTGTGTTGACAGAACGCTGACAGAACCATATGTCACTGTGGTCACATTTCATAGTTTGTGAAGCTGGAACTGAGTCAGGAGACCAGTCTAAGTAGAACGTGCTTTGTGAGAATAAGTCCAGCACCTTAGTTCCCAGGTAGACGATCTGGCCTCCATAGCTGCACACGGACTGGTAACACGCCTTTTCCCCCACCAAAGCCTGCAAAACAGAAACACTGGATTATGCACAGTAGTATTATCCTGTAATGTAAGCCCCTACTTAGGGCGACCCAATCATCATATTTTAATCATTTTTGTGAGACACTCAGAGATCACAGAAGGCTGAAATATGCAAATAAGCCTTCTAACCAATCACAACTCCAGTTACTACATGTTCTGACGAATCGAGGTCATCATGTAAACCACCAAAAGTGGTTTATTTTGTTCAATCTTTAACTATTAAGTACCCTGATAGACTGAGGTGTTTTAAAGAGCCCATATTCTACATTTTCCTTCTGTTTCATTAAGGCCCTAGACTGGCTGAGGTATTTTATAGCAGCGGGTCCCAACATTTTTTGCACCACGAACCAGTTTCATGAAAAACAATATTTTCACAGACCGGTACAGATGCAACAAAAAACAAAAGTGGTTGAAAATACAAAGAAGCTCCCCAAAGACGTTTATTTTTACTCATGTACCGTATCACGTAACCGAGGCGAGCGTTTTTTTTTTCCTTCAAAATAAAAGATCTTTCAGACTCTGACAATCAGTAACAAAATTTTATTCTGCCTTTCTGTGAGGCCCGGTACCGGTCCGCGGTCCGATGGTTTAAAGAACCCATATTTTAGATTTTCCTTCAATTTCATTTATGACACTGATTGGCTGAGGTGTTTTAAAGGACAAATATTCTACATTTTTCTTCTATTTCACTTTTTTCATGTCTTTTGATAGGTTTGTGTACCAAACATACACCATAATTCATCATAATTCATTCTTACATGACATTTTCTAACCATAGAACTAAACAGGTTGTTTTGTTATTGTATCTTTAAGGCTGATATATGTAACCGATCTCTTTTCTGATTGGCTGCCCTGTACTGCAGCTCATTCAAAAGACAACGTGGCGCTGAAACACTCCTTAGAACTTCAGCATGAGTAGGTGGGTTTAAACTGCTGTAGGCTGCATAAAAAGACATATGGACATATGTGGGATTGTGACATCACAAAAATTTATTTGAAAACGGGCTGCTTTTGGAGCTTAGTTTCCATATATGGACTCTGTGGATGGGGTAGCGAATATTTACATTACTTTTTCATTTCAGAAAAGTGTTGATACGGGCCTACTAATATATTGAAAGGCATCATAATATGTAGCAGTAAAACTGCAATACTACTATTCTGTTCATATCCTGAAGCTCTACTCAACCATTTATTCACATCTAACATGAAGTTGACTTTCAAGTATTTACTTGAACTTCTGTCGTTATCATTGGATTTGTGCAGAAACTGGGCACTGCCCCATAACAGCAGCAGACAATTAAACTGGTTTCAAACAGTTCTGCATTTTTTTTACATGATCCACAACTGCAGCACGCAGGTGATTTACCAGAAATTATTTCAGTCCATTTCCCTGTACTCAGAAAGGAACAGAAAACATTGACTCAAAAACCACTTATGATAGAAACCAGTGGGCAGATGCTGAATCAGAAAATGTTTATACAAGACGCGCTTATGTAGAACTCTTACACAAATTCTTCAGTCAAATCAAATCAAGCTGTACATTCGTATGGTGTGACTTCGTCAAATGGGACTCGTTTAACAGAGGGAAGAATGAGAGGTAAATCTTTGCCTGCAGAGTGGAGTTTTGACAGTGACCAGCTAATGACCGCGGATATAAAAATGTTATTAAAAACATCCTTCGTGCTCATCTTAAGATCTGTTGTTGTGCAGTGCTGGAGTTTTGAATTAGTCCTATGGAACTATTACATAATTTTATATTTTACATACACACACACATTATATATATATATATACACACACACACACACACACACACACACACACACAGAGTGTGTGTGTAAAAAATAACTTAATTGCTGTTATAATCACTGTAGAAAGTGCTCACTGACTTCTGTGATAACTGACGATACCGATGTGGCTGATTAGTATTCAAGCAGTACTAGAGATACTATTCCTTTAAATCACTCCAACATCTAATATCAGTATCTAGTACCAAAACTGTTTTTAGTATCAGTATGTCTTTTACTAATTTTTAGTAAAATCTGTATTGTTTCTTCTCCTGCTTTAACCAAAGGCAAACATCAAAGACCTTCTGCTGTGCTGTTTATCGCACAGACTCATTTCAATTACAGGCTCTGGAAGTTTTGCTCAGTTACTGCACAGGCAGATGAACGCTCCAGCCAAGTTTTCTCTGTATATCTTTTCTCTTCATCATCTAGTTAATTAAATCCATGATTTAAGACCCTGCTCCTCCACTCTAATTAAACAAACAACTAGAATTTATTACCTCAGAAGTAACTCTTGGCAAGGCTGTGGAAGGTTAATCACTCAAAGGCAGAGAGTCAATGACGTATAAACATCTGAAATGTTCTGACACCCTCCGAAAAAACATCAGAAAGAGAACGAGTGCTTTGAAGTCCATTACGGCCTCTAATTCAGCAGGTTCCTAATGTGTCTTTTTTTCTACCGCCAAAAGAAAAAATTGCTTTTTTTGTGCCATAGAGAAACATGCAACATTAAACATGATGTGTTATTTGGATTTTGGTTAATCTGTGTTTGCATTTTATGCCGTGAATAATGTGAGGTAGTTACATGCAGTCAAGCTGCATTTAAATGCTGCAGTTATACAGAAGATAATAAAGACGTTGAAAAAAAATTGAAATAAAAGGATGAAAAAATGGCCAAAAACTGACCACCAGTAAACTTGACTAAGAAATCTAAATCAGCCCCAACGTTGCCTGAATGGCGAACCTCTAATTATTGTTATACTTTAGACCCCCAAAATTCGCGAGGGTTATGTTCCAAAAAACACTAATTTCATTTTAAACTCAGCTTAATATATTATCCTGAAAGAAAGTGTAAAGGTAAACCCATATTCCTACTGTACAGTTTACACTGAACTACCGTAGTGCTGGAATGTAAATATCGATGTTACCCCTGTATAGACTGAACTGTAATTCGTATAGACTGAACTGTAAGCACGTTTTCTTTGGTATAAGCAGGTAAATACAGAAATAAATTAATTTAATTTACAGTAATAAAAATCCAGGGCTTTAAGAAGAACAAAACGAAAAACACAAACACTCAAACACTCAAGATGCTCCATGTGGAAACTGTTCTGATGCGGGAATGCTGGACTGCAGCTGCCAGAGATATACGGGTGCTGTGTGTTATCTGGACTGTACCAAAAATTCATGCATTTATATTTTAAATGTCAATGTAGCTGATATTAATGCTATTTACATTAATATTTGTTACAAAATTAGTATATTTTATTTTTCTTAATTTAGCACTAAAACGTGTGTGTACATATATATATATATATATATATATATATATATATATACACA
>JBBJLS010071396.1:0-11137 GCA_037577275.1 Bryconaethiops microstoma | reverse complement strand
CGGGCAGTTGTTTGTATTGCTATAGGTCAGAGAGTCGATGGGACATACACACACACACACACACACACACACACATATCATGACTGGCTTTATATCTGTGGTATGTACTGTTTGCACAGGCCGTTGTTTGCATCTCATTACTATAGGTCAGAGATTCAACGGAACATATACACACACACACACACACACACACACACACACACACACACACACACACACACACACACAAACACAAACAGATGTACGAGCACATGCAGACGTGTCACTGCTGCGGATGCCTGTGAGCTCCCGGGTGTGTTTGCATTTCATTTGCGTGAGTCAGAGCGAGACGTGCTGCTGAAACACACAGAAACAAAAGGAACAGATCTGAATCAAATAACTCAAATCAGTTACGTTTCTGTAAATGATTTGATGCTTAATGAAGCCTCAGCTTTTATTACAATTCAGTTAATTTTGAGTATTTCATGCAGTTTGATAGGAGGGAGTGTCTCAAAACTGCAGTCTGAGACAGATGCATGGGGCTCTGGCCAGACGGATTCGATTCTTTAGGAAATGATTCAGTGCATCAAAAAATATCAGATTTCGGCACAATTTGATTCTCAGTTATTCTGATATGATTTATATAAATGCACTAATGTCATTGTAATTTGGACTCTTTAATGCATTTGTCTATTACAGTCTGTTAAACACTGGTTCTACGTCTCAGCTATTTGTAAAGCAGCCTTGTGTTTGTGTTTGTAAAGAAAAAATATTTTTATTGTTGTTGACATAATCACACTACCAGGTTTTTTTATTATTCTTTTTATGGCTAAAAATGGCATGTCGAATTAACACGTTAATTTAAATCAATTAATCACAGAAAAAATAACACATTTAAAAAATGAACGCTGATTAATTGCACCTCGTGACTTTTAGCACCCGCCCCATTCTGGCCACAGGTGCTCTGTAAAATGAAGACTGGAATGGGCTGCTGGGCCTAGTGAACTGAGCGTTTATGTTTAAAAATGGACAGATGTAACTGTTGATAGGAGGATCGTTATCTGCAATTCATAAGAAATTTTGATATCATCGGAGTACATATCTAAAATATCACCCCCGCACAAAGCCTTTAAGAGCAAACCCAGGTGGTCCAAGCCAGAACAGCCCAATACCAGGCTTGAGATGCCTTGTATGCGTGGGCACCAGACCCATTATTTAAAAATCATTAGTTTCGTCCCCCAACTTATCTACCCAGCGATTTGTATAAGTGAAACATGCGAGACACCCCTAGAAAAAGCACAAGATCTTTGAACCCAGGAGAACTTTCAGGATAGTCGCTGACCACAAACTGGTGGGGAAAACCACAGTGAGAAGGGGTCCAGAGAGCAGCCAGCAGCAGGGCAGCTGGAGGCCTAGTTAACATTATTATTATTTTATTTATTTATTTATTTATTTTTAATATTATTATTATTATTATTATAGAGCAAAGGGATCCATGTTAAAGTGGGAAAAAGAGTAAAATATGTCCTATTTAAGGTCCTTAGACCACATTTAGAGCTCAAACAGCAAGGATGGGGTTGAGGGGAATCCGGTTCCCTGAGGTCTTCATTGTGTTCTCACCTCGCTAAAACCTCTGGGGAGGTCTCTTGACAACCCGTCAACCAAATTCTTCTTACATTTCATTTTGTAAAAAGTGTGTATGTACTCTCAGTTGGGGACTGAGGAGTGTGTGTGTCCTGTCATCGTTAAACTGTTACAAGAACAGCTATTAGTCCTCCACCTCTCTCCACCTCACGTGTTCATCAAGACACTCTATCACCAATCACCCGCCCGACAACAACACTGACGCTCGACAGACAGGTGACAGTAATGAGCAGAGATGCTTTCTGCCGTTGCCCCTGGTGACAGAAACCTCATCGTCACCTAAGGGAAGGGCGAATATATTTAAATACACCCCCCCACCCTAATTCTCCTTTCCAGAACATTCTCAATCTGATCAAAGCCAGCAGCTCTTTTAAAGGCAACAACCAGAGTTACAGCATTTGATGGACATGTTCTTGGAAGAATGGATGTTTGAGCGCTCCATTCACTTTAACCTTTAGAAGTCAGAGTCTATCAGTATAATCTGATTTCAGTAAATATAGCCGGTGTAAAACAGTCTAGAACCGGTGTTTACCCTCAGAACTCAGAGAGTATCAGTAAACTCTAATTTCAGTAAATATAACCGGTGTAAAACAGTCTAGAACCGGTGTTTGTTCTCCTACATGCCCGCCGCTTGCTGCTCTTTCTCTCTGTGTGCCGCCTCCTGAAAGTTCTCTGGGTTCATAGATCTTGTGTTTTTTCATTTGTTTCTAAGATCTAAAATGAAATACATTTTTTCATTTTTGTTCTTTATGGTCATTTGCATATGACGCCCCAGTAGTGCTTATTATTATTATTACATGTTTTTAAAATCACAATTACTTTGGTTCTTTGTGACACAGGAACACCAAACAAAGCTCAACATAACGTCTGACATCTCGAGCATCAACACAACCCAGAGGAACTTCCATATAAGGAGCTGTTTTACTGAATGGCGACAATTTACCATTTGTTGCACCTCTGGCACGGATACGTTCTGCTCACAATCAAAGGGTTGATGTGCTCTAAATGTTATGCTGAAGTGGAATGGGTGCCTGTTCTGATTTCCAAAGCTTCTACCGTCAGCTCGTGTTGAAATCCCTCAGCTGGAGAAAAACCCAAGACTGATGTAATTTGTGTTACTAGTAAATTACTTAGCAGTAAGTTATTTATCTATAATTTTTATACCCCAACATTTTGTGCATATAGCATATTGTATTTTATATGGGGTATTTTACAGAATTTTTTACTTTTATTTTTTATTTTAAATTTTACATTGTTCCTGTCTCTGTGTCTCTCTAAACAATTTCCTTCAGGATCAGTAAAGTTTTCAGATTCTGATTCGGATTCATTTACATGAGGGTCCAAAGCAGATTTGCAGCTTGTATATTTATGATCAGTTTTAATCAGCTAACTATCAAGCTAAGCAAACTTTGAAGGTAACACACTTACAAAAAAGAAATTATGCACTTAAAATCATTTTTAAATCATTTTTTTGCTCATATACCACTTTAGGGGCAATTTTTTGTGAGGTTTGAAACTGGGATTGTGTGGGGTTGCAGTGTTTTCTGGGTTATTTCTGCTGCTGGACTACACTTATCTTAATTCAATCCCTCACCCCACTAACGAACTTCGCTCACGCTAATGGAGCAACTGAACGGCCCTTAAGCTGGAAGCTGAGATTTCTCCACGGGGAACTGGTGAGGACAGCAGAGGCATCTTAACAACCACACTGGAGCAGAGGGTGCATGTGAAATGCAGGCTGCAGCGAAGCGTGGAGTGTGTTATAGTGTGTGTTATAGTGAATGTGTTATAATGAGTGTGTTGTTGTGAGTGTGTTATATAGAGTGTGTTATATTGAGTGTGCTTTTGTGAGTGTGCTGTAGTGAGAGTGTTACAGTGAGTGTGTTATAATGTGTGTGTTATAATGAGTGTGTTATAAGTGAGCGTGTTAGTGTGTGTGTTATTGTGAGTGAGCTTTTGTGAGTGTGTTGTAGTGAGTGTGTTATAATGAGTGTGTTATAGTGAGTGTGTTATAGTGAGTGTGCTTTTGTGAGTGTGTTGTAGTGTGTGTGTTATAATGAGTGTGTTATAGTGAGTGTGCTTTTGTGAGTGTGTTGTTGTGAGAGTGTTATAGTGAGTGTGTTATAATGAGTGTGTTGTCGTGAGTGTTTTATATTGAGTGTGTTATATTGAGAGTGTCACAGTGAGTGTGTTATAGAGTGTTATAGAGTGTTATAGTGAGTGTTTTATAGTAAGTGTGCTATGAGTGTGTTGTTGTGAGTGTGTTATATTTAGTGTGTTATAATGATTGTGTTATAGTGAGTGTGTTATCGTGAGTGTGTTATAATGTGTATGTTATAGTGAGTATGTTAAAATGTGTGTTATAGTCAGTATGCTATAATGAGTGTGTTATAATGAGTGTGTAATAGTGAGTGTGTTAAAGTGTGTGTGTTATAGTGAGTGTGTTATAGAGAATAGTTTATAATGAGTGTGTTATAGTGAGTGTGTTAAAGTGTGTGTGTGTGTTGTAGTGTTACAATGAGTGTGTTGTGAGTGTTATATTGAGTGTGTTATAGAGTGTGTTATAGTGAGTGTGTTAAAGTATGTATGTTATAGTGAGTGTGTTATAATGAGTGTGTTATATTGAGTGTGTTTTAGTGAGTGTGTTACAGTGAGTGTGTTTTAATGAGTGTGTTATAATGAGTGTGTTATAGTGAGTGAGTTATAGTAAGTGTGTTATCGTGAGTGTGTTATAGTGAGTGTGCTTTTGTGAGTGTGCTTTTGTGAGTGTGTTGTAGTGAGAGTGTCACAGTGAGTGTGTTATGGTGAGTGTGTTATATTGAGTGTATTATAGTGGCTAAATCTTTGGCTTCGGATGAACAGGGTGCACTGAAGCTTCTACAGCATTCAGTCCCACTGGAATGCTTTGTTGTTGAATTTGAAATATATACAGACGAGTGTGTGTTTGTGCCTGCATGTGTGTGTGTGTGTGTGTGTGTGTGTGTGTGTGTGTGTGTGTGTGTGTGTGTGTGTGTGTGTATCAGAGGTAATGTCCAGAGTGTAAGTATTATGGATTCTGAGCTGGTCCCAGGACAGAGCTCAGAGAGAATGGTTCAGTCTCCGTTCTGAGCTAAACTCCTCTGGGACTCCAATCTCTATTTCACTGTATTGATCCTGCTTCTGCTCATGGGTCAGATCAATATTACTATTGGATAAGCTGTGTGTGTGTCTGGCTAATTCTGTACCTTTTTATCCTGGATTCAGCCTGTAATGCTATTAATAATAGAAATAATAATATTTATTATTATAAAAAATCAAAACAGTCATAAAAATAAGGATGATTTGAATACTAGTATAGTGAGTGTTATCTGCAACAAGAAGAATGTTAAGTACAAAATATGATATCAGTTAGGAATAAAGTAAAACATGGTAGTGACACCATTTGAAGTGTGGGTGGTTTAAAACCAGGAACTCAGAGCCTCATATTTAAAATGTGTACAAATATTGTTTAATTGTGAAACCTAAATATTTTTTGTAGAGTGATTTTTAGAATCATCAATGTTATTCTATTGTCACGGTTCTGACCGATGCCCGCTAGCAGACTCTGGACTGGAATCATCGGCCCCTTAGGCGTGGCTTCATCTAACCAGCATTTAGGATTAAAGTAATTTCAGCTGGATAGAACCATTCATGATTTAACTCAACCCTTCTTATTGGTTCCTGGTGCTCCCTCTTTTGTATTTAAGTTCACCCCATTTTAGTTCCTATCATGGGAGCATACTGTGATTTATGTCAGTTTAGTGCCCGCTTATAACCTTGCCTCTTGTGACTGGCCTTCGGCCTTTTCTGTTCCTGTTGTTTTCTTTAATAAAGCCTCAAGTCATGGAAGTCTGCATTTATGCCTCTTACCTTTCTCCTGGAAGTGACTCCCCTGTGACAGAATGCTCCCATCTCTGAGGCACAGCAGACTTCGCCAGTGGGGTGCGTGGGACCCGGCGGATTCAGGAGGACGGCTCTCGTAACGGCCGTCATCCACCGTCCAGCCTCTCCAATGGGGGAAGCTCGCAGCTTGGCTTCCCCAGCGAGACGCCAGATTCCCGGCTGTACCACCTGTGGCAGGGAGACCGCTTGTTGGTGGAGTACGCGGCTGAGTTCCGTGCTTTGGCGGCCCAGGTCACATGGGGGGACCCCGCTTTACAGGCCGCCTACTGCGCGGGTTTGACTCCCCGCCTGCAGGACGAGCTGGTCTGGCACGAGCACCCAGGAACGCTGGAGGCTATAATCCAGCTCAGCCTCCGCCTAGACCTCCACCTTGGCTCGGCCCCTCAGGTGGCTCCCGCCAGCCACTCGGCCTGCCCTGCGGTAGCCGCCAGCCGCTCAACCCTCTCCATGGCCCCCGCCAGCCACTCAGCTCGCCTCGCGGCAGCCACCAGGCACTCGACCCTCTCCACGGCCCCGACCCAACTCCACACGTCTCCAGCCTGCCTCCTCCAAGGACTCCAGTTCACCGTCTGTCTCCCTCAGGCGCTCTCGATCTTCTCAAGCCAGAGACTCCACTTCCGAGCCACAGAGCTCTCTGGAGCGGACAAGCTCTGCCCCGGAGTCCCGAAGCTCCGCCCCAGGAACACAGAGCTCTCTCAGAGCAAGAGGCTCCACTCCCGGTCCAGGAGGCTCCCCAGAACCGGAAAGCTCAGCTCCACTCAACACGGCTCCAACTTACTCAGCTCCACTTCACCCTGTTCTAACCGACTCAGCTCCACTTCACCCTGCTCCAACCGACTCAGCTCCATTTCACCCGATTCCTGCTCAGCTTCAGTACCCAGCCCAGGTCCAGCTCCAGGTCCAGCACCCCGCTCCAGCTCCAGCACCCGTCCAGGTCCAGCCCCAGCTCCAGCACCCGGTCCAGCTCCAGCACCTGGCCTAGGCCTGGTCCAGCTCCAGCACCCGGCCCAGGCCCGGCTCCAGCTCCAGCACCTGGCCCAGGTCCGGCTCCAGCTCCATCACCCGGCCCAGGTCCGGCTCCAGCTCCAGCTCCCGCACCCGGTCCAGCTTCAGCTCCAGCACCCGGCCCAGCTCCAGGTCCATCTCCAACTCCCGCACCTGGTCCAACTCCAGCACCCGGCCCAGACCCAGTTCTTCTTAAGCCAGCACCAGCTCCCCAGGCTGCTGACCCCCTACCGGTTCCCGCGCCGGCTCCCCAGGCTGCGGTCCCCCTGCCGGTTCCTGCGCCGGTTTCTCAGGCTGCGGTCCCCCTGCTGGTTCCCGCACCAGCTCCCCAGGCCATGGACTCTTGAGCCCCCGCTCCGGTCCCCGCACCGGGCGCCTCAGCTCCTGACCCAGCACTGGTCCCCGCATCGGGCGCCTTAGCTCCTGACCCAGCGCCGGTCTCCGCACCGGGCACCTCAGCTCTTGACCCAGCGTCGATCTCCGCACTGGGCGCGTCAGCTCCTGACCCAATGCTGGTCTCCGCACCGGGCGCCTCAGCTCCTGCCTCCGCACCGGCCTCTGCGCCGGTCGTCCAAGCTCCAATGCCTCAGCCTCACCGGCCTCCCCGGCCACGGCTCCCGTCCCGGCCTCAGCCTCTGTCCCTGCATGGCGGTCACAGCCATCGCCGCCTCTCTGTCTCCATTTTGGCTTCTTTGTCTCCAAATCTTCAGTCTATAAGTTAGTTTGTACTCTACTGTGTAGTACGTCCAGACACCTGTACCTGCTGCTGCACCTGTACCGTGATTGCACAGCCTTATTGGCTGCAAAGATGCAGATGAAAGGTTTGAATATTAATTCAAATTGTGGGCGTACTCAGTAGTGACTTTTGATTTTGTAAGTAGCAAAGTAGATTACATGGTGTAAATTGTATGAGTAAAATTACACACTTGAAAAATTACTCATAAAAGTACAAGTACCCAAAATATCTACTTAATTACCGTAATGTGAGTATTTATAATTCGTTACTTCCACCTGTGCTTTTTGATCTTTATGTACAACATCATATTGCCTTCAGGACTGGACGGGCCCTTTAAGGCCCAGCAAGGCTGACTGCCTTCATAGGAATGGCGTTATGAAGCAGTCCATCATTTGCTCTCTTTGTCATTGCCCCTGTCTACTGCCTGGAACATTAACGGCACACACACACACACACACACACACACACACACACACACACACACTTCGCCTCTACTCTCTCAGCTTATGCCGTGCTCCACTATATCTGCATACTCGGTGTAATCAACATTTTCCATTCGGCAGGTTTTATATCTCAGGCCCCACCGTTACTATGGTAACAATCTCCTGGTCTCAGCTGGCATGTTAGCGCTGCTCTGTAGGCTGCTAACCTGACAAGCATCTTTTTTAAAGGCTATTTAATAAGGTAAATAACAAAGTGACTCATATTAAATAAGGTAGCTTAATTATGAGCCTGGATCTGATTACTGTTCGGTCAATAACGCTGAGCAGATACGGCAGATTTATCTTGCTGCTTTAGAGATAGATGCTCGATACAAGCGGTGTGTTTCAGAGAGCCGCACTGGTGCTGTATTACAGCGGGTATATAAAAAAAACACCCCCTTCAGGATATGCACATTTTGTTGCCTGAAATAAAAACACACACGAAAAAACAGTTTCTCTTGCAGTATTTACCCAATACAGCTTATAACCTCCAAGTGGAAAATATGATAGCAGAAAAAAAAACAAAAAAAAAAACAGAATCACTAAGGTGGATAAAGCATCACCTCCCACCTAAAATACTTGTAAACTCAATCAGGTGTAACTAAATACCTATCGCACACCAGGCTAACTGGCTTCCCTCTGTGATCAATTCTAATAGTTTTGATTAGTTCAGCATAAGATCACCCCCCTGTGTCAGTACTTTCTGCTTTAAGTTTGTTGGGTTCTTCTCTGCCAACTTTATACATCTAGACTGTGCAATATTGGTCCACTCTTCTTTAACGCTCAGTCAGATTTGATGGTGACTCTTGGTGGACTATGATCTTCAAGTCATTCCACAGATTTTCAGCGTGGTTTAAGGATTCCCCCAGTCCCAGCTGCTGAGAAACACCTCCATATAAAAACACAAAGTGTTTCTGTCAAATTCTTGAGGAAAACCTGCCAAAACGTGATGCCTTTACTGTAGGTTCTTTGGATGGTGAGCTGTATTGCCTGTCCACCAGATGTATAGTTTGGTGTCCAATATTGGTCTTATCAGACTATAACACCTTTTTCCACTTGGCCTCAAAATCTTCAAGGCCTTTCTTGAGAGGTCACTTTTTAATTGCAACCCTCCCATACAAGCTATATTTTTGGAGAACTTCATGTAACTGCTTCCTGTTGGTCTCTTGGTAGGCTCTCTAACCAGTTTCCTCCTTACTCTTCCATCCAGTTTGGAGGGACAGCCTGATCCAGGGAGGGTCCTAGTAGTAGCAAACCTTTTCCATTTCTTACGTATATATTTTATTGTGGTTCTAGTGATTGTTTGCATTCAGTTCCTCTACCAAGCACTGGAATGCTCCAGGAATAGCCATTTTTATGCTGAACTAATCAAAACAATTACAGTTCACAGGTTGAAGTCAGTTAACTTGATGTGCAGTTGAGAACGTGATTAGTTACACCTGATTACACCTGAAGGATTTTTTGTGATCCTTTATCCTTCTCAGTGATTTTGTTTTTTTATATATATTTTTTTTTTCTAAACTGTTGCTAGTAAAGCACTTGGATATTATAGTTTGCATTAAGTAAATACAGCAGGAAAGGTAGTTTTTTTTGGGTGTCTTCATTGCAGGCTACAAAGCAACAAAATGTGAACAAGTTGTGATTCTTTTCTTTATCTAATGTAGGTCTCACCAAAAATATTTTTATATACACAGAAAAAAATTATTAGACTGAACTGGCTTAATGTAAATGCACTCATCAGCACCAGCTATTTCCAAAAAGTAATTACAAATGGGCTGATGTAAAATACAAAACGTAACACCAGAACAGTGTCCAGAATTGGTTGAAAAATAGTTTATTCGGTAACACTTTGCTGAATGTCCTTTTAGCCACTGATTCTGTTTAAACTCCACTAGAGCAGAGTTTGTGAATGAAGCTCCTGCCATTCGTCCAAGAGTGGATAAAAATAATAAACTCTCAAAGTCACTCAAATCTTTATCTCTTGCTGTCTTGATCCATCCTGGGTTTTGTTCACATCACATTTCTTATTCTGTGAAAAATCATTATCAATATTTGCAATATCTTTATTATTATGTACAATAACCTCCGTGGGTTTCCTCCGGGTTCTCCGGGTTTCTCCCACAGTAGGTGACTGTAGGTGCGAGTGTGTGAGTGAATGGTGTGTGTGAGTGTGTGTGTGTGTGTGTGTGTGTGTGTGTGTGTGTGTGTGTGTGTATGTGTGTGTATGCGTGCATGTGCATGTGTGTGTGTGTGTGTGTGTGTCTGCCCTGCGGTGGGATGGTGCCCCGCCCAGGGTGAGTCACTGCCTCGTGCCCATAGAACCCAGGATAGGCTCCGGGTACCCGCGACCCTAGTAAGGATTAAACAGTTACAGAAAGTGAATAAATGAATGAATAAATTATGTATATATATATTTAGTATATAATATAGTGTATTTAGTACAGAGTATTTTATTGAATTTTATTTTGGCTTTATATATTAAATTGTTCTTGCCTCTGTGTTGCAGTAGTTCTTCTTCAGTAGTAATTTGCTCATTCTGTACATAAAGCATCCGAACAAATGTAGTCGGGCTGATATTAGTGTGTTACATCTGCTTTGGATTTGATGAATGGTGAAGAGGTGAATTTGATGAATTCACTTGAGAAAAAAAACAGGGTGCGGATATTCCATTTGTACTGAGTCACTGAAAATTAAGATTTAGGGCCCACTTAACATTCCAGTCCAGCAGTAATAAAACCAATCTCTTCTTACTGTCTCTCTCCCTCTCTCTCTCTCTCTCTGTCTCTCTCTAGACAAATTACCTCTAAGCAGCCCTGAACTGATGATCTGGGTGGGATCATGGAGAGGCACTAATATGCTGTTAGCCTAATGTGGGCGTGGGTCTGTTCTATAGAGTGCCTTTAAAGAGCTGAAGTATAAAGACCAGGGTTATTATTCATATCTCAGAATCGAAGTGTCATTCACTGTCCTGTACAAATCCATGTTCAGAATTTCCTTTTAGCTTCATTTTTTTAAATCACAAATTGCAATGTTTTCTGTGTTGGTTTGAAATAACTTAAAGGGCCCATATCACAGAAAAAAACAAAGCTGTTTTATTAAGTTTTACTAAGTCTATTAACACTGTTCCTTCAGCATTGGTCAAAGTTTCACTCCCCAGTCCATGCAGTTCACATTTGGAAACAATCATGATTGTGATGTCCAAACCATTTAAGTAAGTAAGTAAGTAAGTAAAGCTTACCCAGCCATATACGTAGTGCATAGTGAAACAAAATATCGTCCTCCTGGACCGTAGGTGCAACATAGAACAGAACAGCAGCACTCATATCAACATATCGACAGTGAGGGTAAAAAGGGGGATTACTAGTTAACT
>JBBJLS010071395.1:0-11137 GCA_037577275.1 Bryconaethiops microstoma | reverse complement strand
CCTCTGAAACTGGTCCGGTTCAGGGACTGGACTGGAAATGAGAGACTTTGAAAGTCCTTCAGGAAGCCTGGAGAACTATTTCCTCAAGACCACATTAAAATACAAGAAAGTCTGGATCTCTGGAAGCAACATATGAAGAAATGATGGGGGCTCAAGATTGTTGCACAGTTGCACATCCACACACATCATTTTTTAAACAGCATGAGCATTTTAATGGATGATTGTGGTTTCACCTTTGGAGTTGACACACAAGCTGAGGTTGTATTTTAATTTTTTGGCTTTCTTCAGTTGTCCAATTCAAAAGGGCCTTGCTGCACTCAGGAGAGTCAAGGGGATAATCTGCTGTTAGGAGTCTGACGGTGATGTGCCGAAGACACTTCCTCAGCAATTACAGGTTCGGCGTGCAGAGCAGGATCCACCGCAACGGCTGACAAGATAGTGGAAGGAGCTCCGAAAAATTCCTCCTGATTTTCATGCTTACAGCCATGTGTTGCTCTCAGAGACACAGAGGGAGATTCAATTACCTGTTCCTCTTACCTGTTTCGCTGGTTCACTGAACACTAGAAATTGAGCTATGAAATGAAACTGGGATGTTTAACCACTCTCTAGTGAAGGAGACGCCAGCATCTGTCTCCACCTGAGGTACCGCATTTTAAATGCCGTTTTTACTCTAAAGAGGTCTGAGCGGGTCCAGTAAATCCTATACGCAGCCATTAATCATTCATATCCCTCTAATAATTTGTTTCTTGTGTCATTTTCTTTAAAGGTTTAAAAATTCGGTTAATTCCCTCAATCTGACCGAAGACTTTGTCTAAGAGTGGTCGTAAAAAATGAGAGGAGAGGGAGGCACGGTATGGCTCACCAAGCCAAAGTGATTTGTTTCCCATTACAATAAAGGGTGGACACAGTTTGAGTAAACTGATTTACCAAAGTTACCAAAAAATTAACCAAAGTTACACTGAATTGGCAAACTGGTTCTGGGAGTTAACTGGATAAGTGTTCAGCGCCACCAGTATACTGATCACTGCCTGGTCATCTGGAATCATCTGCTCCTGTTTCTTCACTGGTACAGGACTTCAGTTAGATGGGTTTTTGTCATGCTTGATTGATTCATACGTAGGTCACTGTGTGTCTGTCAGACAATAGTATGTTTTGTCTGACAGACACTAGTCAGACAATAGTATGTTTGCACCAACAATGTGATTCAAAGCCAAATATAAAGAACTGGATAGTGGCTCAAGACCTTTGCACAGTATTGTATATGTGTAGTATTTTTTAGAATAGCTGTAGTATGATTGAAATTGAGAAAACAATTCTGTCATTCCTCTCTGTCAGCTCATTTCTACTCCCTTTTTGGGCCAAATCTCATGATTGAAATGAAAATAAGTGATTACATGTCTGACATCTGCTCTATCCAATAAACGCCTTCATATTAAAGTGAATGCTGCCATTGGACATCTTAATCGCATTAATATGAAAACCCTGAACACTGAAAATTAGCAGTGAAAGCTAGCAGCCCACTAGCGGGTTTTGTGTGCGTTTAATTTGGTTATCTATGACCAAACAGAAGAAAATGGTGGGCTTTTATATATTTTTCTTCAAAATCAGGAGTGGAGGAGGATTAACACAGAACCGATGCCAGCATAGGAGCTGAAGTCATTAACCAAACACACACACACACACATTGTCTTGGCCTGCTTTTCTGTGCATCGCTCGCTCTTCTTTAAGTGGTATCTGTCATGCCTGGAGGACTTGGCACAGTAATTCTCAGTTATCTTTTACAGTATTTTCATAGATTGAATGTATATTTATACTAAAACTGCTGCTGATCATTTGCACATATAAAGTAAACAATTACATTCCAGCATTCTGTTTGTTCTCCACTCAGTCACTGATGGAACATTTTGCACAATTTTTGCATGCTAAAAATGACCCTCACACCAATTTGCATAGTTTTACTTCTAGTTTAGAATTTGTATTAATAGTTTATTTGTATTTGTGTAATCTATGCATCTTTTTGTACTCTGTAATATTTGGATCCATGACATCTCCTCTCACTGGATCTATGCCATCTAGGGTTTTTGGTTGTCTCTTGTTACTGGATGTCTGCTGAGGTCCGGAGGGAGCTGGAAGCTCGGGATGCTGCCTTCAGATCTGGAGACAAGGCTGTCCTCAGAACTGCACGCGCAAACCTGGCCAAGGCAGTGAAGAAGGCAAAGTATACATATGCCCAAAAAAATCCAAGGGCACTTTCAGAACACTGGTGACAGTCGGAGCATCTGGAGGGGCATCCAAGCCATCACTGACTACAAACCACCACCTCCTCTCTGTGACAACGATACTTTTCTCCCCGACATGTTGAATGTCTTCAAAACCTTTACACTTGCCTTCAAGCCCATTAAGGGACTTGCATGTCCTTATTTATCAGTACTGATCAAGCAGCGTGTCACTTCTTGTGCTCTCAGACCTCAAAAGAAGAGGAAGACATGCATCAAGACTCTTTTCAGTCTTGGCCCCCCAGTGGTGGAACGAACGCCCTCTTGCAATCAGATCTGCAGAGTCCCTCGCTGTCTTCAAGTGTAGTCTGAAGACCCACCTCTTCAAGGAGGACCTTGGCGACAATCCAGTCCTCTCGTTTATATCTTATACATCATTTTCTTGATATTTAAAAAACCTCGAGCCCTTACCCTCTTAACTGTCTGTCCTTATTTATGTATTATCCTCTGACTTTTTCTTTTGACAGGGTTTGTTAAGGTGTGTAACTTAGCTCGCAGTGACTTGGTAAAAAGCACGTGTTGCTTTAAGTTTAGCTTTACAGGTATGAAGAACAGACGTAGACTACTTAAGCACTGATGTATGGCGCTCTGGATAAATGCCGTAAACGTAAACGTGTATACAGCTGCTGATGACAATCAGCAACCTTGAACCTTAAACCTCACTGTTTATATGTCTGCATCTGAGACGACAAAGTTTACTGGTCAAACTACATGCCGTTTAAAGTGAAGTGACCCTTTATAGTCATGCATGAACACACCACACCACAGCACACAGTGTGAACAATGTGACATGATTTTTCTGAATTTTAACCCATTGGGCAGCAGTGGGCAGCCACCGGGGACAGTACCTTGCTCAAAGGTGCCTCAGTGATACCACTAGCAGTCCTGGGGCTCTTTGGTTTGACGATTCAAAATTGTTTGCTTATCGGACTTATTTTGAGTTCTGCTCATTTATACAGGTACCTTGTGTAAATGCAATTATATACACAGTAAGGCAATATCTTGTGAGTAATATGGCAAAATTAAAGCTATAACCTCTAATAGAAAGATATTAAGGCACCATGCAGAGTGGAACAACAGTGGGTAGGGTTTGGTTGTTTAAGTGAATAGTCTACTTCAACATAACAACCACTGGTCCATTGGTTCCTTTCTGGCCATGCTGTTAGTAGATCCACTCGTATTTTTCACTTAACATAACAAGGCTGAATGAATGTACGATATTATGCCTTTCGGTGGATCAAAGTCACTCCATCTCTACTTCAATGTTTTTTCAGTCATGCACACCATAGCTCTGAAAAATGGACTGATCTACAGTTCATTTGTGGTCAGTTCTTATGGAAAACCCAATACTCATGTCAGTGACAAAACGGTGTCCGGAATGGGAAGCAAATAATGCACAAATGTGAATGCTGCTGAATTCTGTGTTGAAGAAAAACACAGTATCTACACTTAAGCTGTACAAAATGGCCAGTAAAACGGTATTGCTTGTTTATTCCTAACTCAATAAGGTATGGGAATGGGATCCCACTCCATGGCTTAGTAAATGAAGTGGTGGTGGCCTAGTGGTAGGATACTTGCCTCTGGACCAAGAGGTCGTGCGTTCGAATCCTACCTCCAGTACCACCACTGGGTTCCTGAGCAAGACCCTTAACCCCAAGTTGTTCCAGGGAGACTGTCCCCTGTAGTTTGGGAATGGAAGTCGCTTTGGATAAAAGCGTCTGGTAAATGAAGTCATCCCACAGTTTTTTAAGCCATGGCCACTCATTATGATCCCATTCCCATTTCTTACCAAGCTATGCATTATTTTTTATTATGCACTTTCTTAAGGGTTCTGTAGCTAACAGAGAAAAACCATTGCTACTCTGAATTCCTTAGAAACTTTTAAAGAACATCCAACAACAGAAGCAGCATGTAGCTTTATACAGTGATATAAAACACAGCAGTTTCAAACACTTCTATTGTGATGTGAACATCTGAAATCCTCAGAAATATTCGCAGCACATCCAGCAATAAAAGCAGCATGGAGCTTTACACAGTGATCAAAAACATGGCAGCTTCCATTCCACATGCTGATCCATTTTACCATGACCAATATGGACATGCACACGCACTGAATACTTAGGAGCCAGTTTTAATCAACGCAGATAATGGATGATTTTTGGCATTGTCTGCTGGGAATAAAGTGTAGATGTAGTTTACTGCTGGGAATAAAGTGCTAGCTATAAAAGACTGCTAAATAGCATGTACTTATGATGAAAGGATGTCAGTGGCTTGTATATGTGGACGTCAAGCCACAGCAGGTCACATAATTAACCCAGATAATCAATCAACTTTAAATAATGCTCACTATTAGTAGTGACAACGCAGTGTATGTCAATATGCATAAAGCCACAGCTAAATCTGTGCATGCTGTAAGCCACAGCACTCATGTTCAGACAAAAGTCTGAACCATAATTTTAGCTACTTTCACCCATACAACGATACCTAGGGACAATTTAGGACAATCTTCAACTCATCTGAGTTTTTTGACTTTGGGAGGAAACCCATAAAGAAGCAGGAAGAAAATGCAAACTCCACACAGAAAAGACACTGTGTTATCAAACCCAGGACCTTCTTACTGTGATGTGAAAGTGCTACCCAAGCAAAACGTGTAAAAGCAAAACAAAACCGTTTTTTTCCCAAGAATTTCTCATTCAGAATGTGTTTCGTTTGAATAGGTCCAGTCTGGAGAAACATACAGAATCAGAGTTGTTCATAATGGTAGTGAATGGAACCAGAAATCTGAAAAGTTTAATAGCTACAAAAGGTCCCTCACAGTTATTGCATGAAATGTTTTCCAATAACTACATAAAAATGTTTATCACTATTTTACCAGCATTATCATTCCTTATCAATACTCTGAAAACACGCGTAGATTCACTGGTGGGTTTGGATAGTAAATAAAACATTTATGTAAAGAATTCTCTACAATGAACCATTTTGTACCAAATCTAGTTTGACTGACTTTAAACTCAATGACTGAATCATCTCATTATTTCTTTTATTACATAAATTTATTTACATTCAATTGTAACTAATGTGTTCCTGTACTATAGTTATAGTCCACGTGTTGCAGCATTGATACACCATATTTTTTTCTTTTTACAGTAATCATTGTTTACAGTTGGAAACCTTACAGTGCACCATTTATTTGCTTACTTGGGGCCTGTCTGGCAACGGTGTTAGAATGGCACTAGAGAACCTGAAAAATACAAACATGCCAGTTTTAGTTTGCTACACCTCCATTGATTTATATGAGGAGAATCCCCTGCTGCATCGTTATAACTTACAGGGAATAGCTCACCTTGTGTTTTGTTTTGCTCATTAGAGTGAAGTAGCTGGTTTAGTTGTTGGCTTCCCTAGCATGAATTGAGAGCTGGTTTGTTGAATTTGAGGAAAACTAAAGGATGTACACACAAGCTTTACAAAACACCCAGTAAAACTGCATTTTGTATTCATTCCAATAGAAAATAACTCACTAAGGCATGGAAGTGGGATCCCAATGCATGGCCACAGTTTTCTACCAGTCATTATGATCCCATTCCCATGTCCTAGTAAGTTGCACATTATTTTTATAAAGCAGGGATGTCACCACCAGGACTTTACAGCTAATACCGGGAAACATACTCATAGTTACCCTGAATAAACACATCAATAATAAGCATTTCTGTTGCAATGCAAATGTGTGATTTCCTCAGAAACTTTTAAAGCACATCCAACAATATAGGCAGCATTGAGCTTTATACAGTGATAGAAAACACCACAATTTCAAACACTTCTATCGTGATGTGAATCTCTGAATTCCTTAGAAATATTTGCAGCACATCCAACAACAAATGCTGCAATGGAGCTTTATACAATGATAGAAAACATGGCAGCTTCAATTCTACACGATGATTCTTCATACAGGGGGTCCTCGAGTTACGACACAGATCCGTTCCTACAACAGTGATGTAACCCGGATTCGAAAGACATCTTAGCCTAAGTCACTTATCTATCCTAACACAGTTGTGAAATCATAAAAACATTAATATACTGCACCTGGACACTGCACTGTAGTAACAGAAGAAATTTTAAAAAGGGTGTAAAATCACTTGTGCTTTTAACAGTCCAAAATGGCATATGTAAGCGTACTGGGGCACGAAAACTCTCTCACTCATACGTCACATTACAGCGTATTCTGCATATTCTGCATATGGGTATATTGTGTATCAGGGGTGTAACGGTACAGAAAGGTCACACTATAGTTCTGACATCATGGTTCAGTTCGTTTCACGATACAGCGAAGTTAAGCAACAAAAAGTTCTAAATAATGAGTTGTTTTCGTTTGTTTTAAATAAACAGCAGTGTATTAACCAGTAAACACACACTCTTGCTTGTATTTTCATGTATGTGTAAGGCAGCAGAAGTGTTACGCCAGTAGGTGGCACTATTGCACCACACTACGACCCAGGTTTATGATTTCTTTGCGCTTTCTTTGCGCTTTCTCTCTGTGATTCCGTATTACTTTAATCACGTCTTCTCCGTACGACATCATGTGCCGAACCGTGACCCATGTACTGTGAAGGTTCGGTAAGAATACATGTACCGTTACAGCCCTAGTAGATATAAAACATGGGAGAACACACACAAGATGGTAGATACAGAACACAGGGGGACACATATAGGATGGTAGAAGCAGATTACAGTGGACACCTAAAGGATGGTATGAGCAGAACATATTATGTGTTTGATGTCAAACACAAGATACAGCACACAGTGGACACATACAGAATCATAGAGAGAGAAAATGGGGGAACACATACAGGTTAGTAGATACAGAAAATGATGGGCACATAAACAGGTAGACAGTTGTAGACAATGGACAGACAGGATAGTAGATATTCATCTACTAACGGTGTTAATATTCTCCTGATCAGAAGATATACTTTATACAGAATATGCTTTCTGTGCTGTTGATGTGAAAGCTACCTGACATAACAATGTTTAATAACACCAGTGTTGCTACACTAATGTCTATAACTTTAACACCAATCTGATCAGTCAGTCACCACACCCAACACTATGGCATGTCCACACAGTTTACTGGCTTATCTACCGAATGTTGGATCACAAAGGATACACCACTGGATGTTATTTTATATATAGGTAACATCAAAATATTCTCTCCCCTATACAACCTCATAAATGGGGGGATGGCCTGTGTTCTACAGAAACACATATGCATTCAAATTATATTATAGCCATTTAAAATGGAAGGCAAGTGTAGCTTCAAGAGTCGTGTGAAATTCCTTTTATTGGAATGAATGTAGTGGCAGTCTGTGGTCTGAACCAGGGACAAAATCCCTATCTGCCATGCCTATGGCTGTTTTTTATTCATGTTAAAGAATTTGAAATCAGTACAGGGGGTCCTCAGGTTACAACAGAGATCCGTTCCTAGGACGCTGATGTAACCCGAATTTTTCCAAACACAGTTATAAATGTAGAACATGAAAACACAACTAAGTCACAGAAAAAGGAAATGGACATAAATATACTGTACTTGAACACTGCGAATTCTGCGTATTCTGCGTATTCTTCCGCTGCATGCCACTAAACTAGTTCGCCCACGTGAGCTCGAGGACCCCCTGTAGTTTCAATATTTTTGTTTTGTCAACAGTGAAGATATTGCTGATATTCGTTGTCTTTGAATTTTCCACCCTCACTCTCCCTCTGACATGCAGTCATTCATATGCAGCTGCAAGAAAAAGGCCAAATAATTTAAACAGATTAACAGTGAGCAGTAAACATAAGATGTTAAGATAGAGAACATATAGCCAGTTTGCCTGTAGATGCCTGCAACACCTATCATCTTTGCTATATTTAGCCAATATAGCCTTTTAACAGATTAAATAAAAAATCACAGATTAAGTAACACTGAATCTTACCTTTAAAATTACACATAGTACAACAATATCCAGGCAGCTGGATGGATATTGTTGGCCGTAGTGGATGGGGCGTTGGTCCTGTAATCAGAGGATTGGGGTTCAAATCCCAACTGCTAGAGTCACGGCTGAGGTACCCTTGAGCAAGGTACCGTCCCCGGACACTGTTCCTCGGCCGCCTCATTGACGGCAACCCACTGCTTCACTTGGTGAATGGGTTAAACGCAGAGAAATAATTTCCTCCGGGATAAATACAGTATCACAAATAAATAAATAAATAAATATTTGAATCCATGAACTCCTGCTGGTTTATGCTCATGCCAGTTTCATCTCTTTCAGTTACACAGTACAGTATACAAAACTGATTTGAGTATTAATAGCTCCCTCTTGTGGAGAATCAGCACTACATTACATGTACAATTCAAAGATGGTGAGTCTTTCATTTTATAATTAAAATAATTTGTTAACATACGGGGATTTATACATTTAGAAGTAATATCATGGACTATTTATCAAAGTGATACGTTATTTGTATTTGTTCTATTCCACTAACTGTACAACAAATGACACATAAATAAGAAAAAACATATTCTTTCTTAGTGAAGGGTTAATATTTTAAAGAGAAAGACGCTATGGAACCTGACACTTTACCATGACAAGCCAATGCACCCCTATGTGTACAGGGTCCTTGAAAATGAAGAGTTGAAACTTAAGCATTGGCTAGAAAACAGTCGCTAAGTTAGCCTAGTTAGTTGTAGTTGTCTTACCTGATTAACTACTAAAGACAATATAAATGAACAAAAAGCCCTTTTGCCTGCCAGATGAGGATGAGGTTGAGCCTGCACCCATTGGAAAAATATTCTGTGGACCACTGATGTAATGCTTTAAAACCACAAGTTTATCTATTCTTACTCACACTCTCTTTGACTTTAATACACTTAGAATGTCAACACGCATTGCTTCTTCTCATTTTCAGACTTTCCAGTCCTTTTCGTCTCCAGTCATCTCTACGACTCAAAGTATGACTCCATAAACCTTCACACAAGTTATGCTGATTCAACAGGCAAGAAAAGCCCTAGAGAGCCGTGCGTTCGGAGTGACTAAACGCGCTGTGTTCCCACAAACGGACAGTTAATTCTCCGACTGAGGGTGTTTTCTCGTTAGAACACAGACAGAGAGTTTTTAAGTCCTCTCATGCTCTAAGCTTCATAAAATCCAACATAAAAATCATCACTGGCACTTTGTGAATCAGTGGAACATGCTGCAAACATTACAGAGGGCAAACACAAGCTAATTAGCCACAGCTTATATTCTAATGGAGTCAGTGGAATCACTCAAAAAGAGGCCAAAAAATGAAAAAAATCATGGCAGAGAATGAGAAAAGGAAGAGAGAAAGGCAGGGAAGGAAAAAGGGATCGAGAATGTCCGAGAGAAATAGAGAAAGGGAAAGAAGAGAAAGAGAATGAGAAAGGAAGAGAGAGAAAGAGAGAAGTTTGTGACAAGTCCTTATTGCACAATCCCATATCTCTTTAACAGCAGTTTAGCAGTGATGCAACAACTGACATTCGCTTGACAGAACATCATACGTGCCAAGTCTTTCAGAAAGACTGAAACAAAAGTCATTTGCTGAAAAAGAGGCTATTAATTGTTCATCAAAATGAGCAACACTTCACTGTAAAGGCTTTGCAGATGATCAATTTGCCCTTTAACACTTAAATGCAAAAAAACAACTATTTCTGGCCAGGTTTGGGATCATTTATCGATGTATCAATATTTATTGATAACGGTCATAAAACTGACAAATGGACTTTAGTCTGATATGAACCTCCAGTCCTTGCTTTTCTTTGCCTACAGATATTAGCGGGTAGCCGATTGACTGTGACAGTCTAAATAAGGAGATCGGCATCTCAAACAGCAGTTTAATTTTTAGAAACTGTCAGATGATTTTGCACTGATTTTTGCAAATGAAAAAAGCAGTTTTGTTACTCACTGGAACCACTTTTCTTTTTTTTTTTAAGGCTTTAAATGCTCACACAAAGAAAAAGAAGAGGAAGAAAAATATTCTCATTTCAACTCAAAGAGACACTGCAAAAATAAAAACTGACTCACAGCTGCAACTTGGCACCCAAAGCAGCCAACAGTTCTGATGTGAAAGAAAAGACAGCATTAGTGCTAATGTGTTCAGTAAAGCCTCAACAAAGTTTCGATGTGTTATACAAACGCATCTGGTTCAGTCAGAACCAGTACCGTCCTTTCGTAGCAGTCAACTTGAATTTAAGGCTGCTTGATTATGCCAAAAAATTCATGATCACGATCATTTTTGGACAATGTTGAGATCATGATTAACACAATTATTCTTTGAAAACATTCTGCATTCAGTGAGTGTTAATATTAAGGTTGACATCAACATTTTGACCAGTATTCAAAATTCAAGTTTCAAGATGCTTATTTGTTTCATACATAGTTATAGACGCGCAACATGCAGTGAAGTGTCACCTTGAATCACCTCTGAGATATAGACAAAATATAGAAGATATAGAAAAATAAACAAAAATAGAATAAAGAATCGAATAATACAATAAGCTAATAAACATACACGAGGCAAGCCTTAATCCACGCACATAAAAATGGTCCTATATTGCTTATCCAGCTTTTCTTTAAACCCGAGGGTATTAATAGGGAGTTTGTTTCCTGATGAGATCTGTGAGGATTTGATTGCAATCTAGAACTAATTACACAGGTCAACAAAAAAAAAAAACACACTTTTCTAAACCGGTTTTTCAGTTTTTTTCAGTCACAGCAACTTTTTGAATTAGATTTACAATAGACTTGCATGCGGTTTTTATTAAACCACAGGCACCAATCAAGTAACTGTTTCAATATTTTCAGTGCAAAGTC
>JBBJLS010071394.1:0-11138 GCA_037577275.1 Bryconaethiops microstoma | reverse complement strand
AAACACAAACACAAACTTCGATATCAGTGTAAGAGCCGCATGAAACCAGGCAAAGAGCCGCGGGTTGGCCACCAGGGGTCTAGAGCATTATAGCAGCTGCAAAGGGGGGCTCTGTATAAAAGTCTGTGTATCTGAATGCAGTGTTATTAAAGTCTCTTTTGGTGTAATGGTCAGGCGCTGCACGTGTCTGCTGGTTTTTACTTTTGTCCATATTAAATGGACAAAAGTAATGGGACTCCTGACCCTCGCGAAAACCAACCAGCGCCAAACTTTCAAAATAAATGGATTTTTTAAAAACTTGCATTAACGTGAGATAAAATAATTGTCGGCGTTGAGTAAATAATGCGTTAACACAATATCACATTAACGTGCCCAGCCCTATAATTTATATGATATTGTTGTACAGTGTACAGTTTTATATTATGCTTATATTGTGTAGTTTTTGTAGATTCTGCTGCTTCTGCTTTCTTATCTTGTTCTGTTCACTTTGATGCCATAATAGTACAAATTTCCCACCCATGGGACTAATAAAGGGGTATGTTAACTTCTACAGTCCTGTGACCAGGCTGGGTTTTATTGAGTTGGGGGAAAATTTATCCAAACTTTTACATGTCAGATGTTCGGTTATCTGGTTTGTGCCAGACTGACACATTATTTTAATTTAATAAATTAAATAAATGCAGTTATTAAAAAAAAAAAAAAAAGCATACTCAAGCTGCTGAATGGCCCAACTAAGAACTGGCCCGGTCTTCGAGAATGCAGTTTTTTTTGGTAATTCCACAGCCGCCAGTGACCCACAGCTCAAGAAAGGACAACTTGCTTTGATGTACCCCATTTCCACCAACACAGTACAGGTTCTGTTCTGGTTCACAGAAATTTGGAACTGTTCGAGGCATTTCAAACAAATATAAATTGGATCTGAACCTGAAAAGTTGGCTCTCAGTTGGAGCCAAATAATAGCTTTTTATTTCCTGTAGCATCAATGGACGTCATTCTACATTTTCTACACTGACATCATCTTATTGTTGGTAGTTGGCCCATGCTTGTTTTTTGGATGAAACCAAAATGTTTTGTTCTGCAATAATAGAACAAAACAGGTTATCAGTGCAATCTGCCTTCCTGTTTACTTTCGTTGTGCATTGTGCAGTGTTCTCTGATTTGAGAACCTGTTCCGTCTTGGTGGAAAGGGGTATGAGTGTGTTGGATGGCCCGCCCTCTCTTCCATCAGTCAGTGTGATGATAGTAAGCATGGATGACTGTTAGCTGATGTAACAGAACTGGTGATTAATGTTCTCCTCCGAACGTGTTGAGTTGTCCAATGCTGTTGTATTAGCGTAAGTCCTAAAGGATGCATTTGCATCATGCGACTCAGAGGAAGCACATGTTGCCTTTCAACCTCCCAGTGAAAGTGAAGGTGACCAGTCTGTCATACCAGCACACAGTATGAACAGCACAAAATTCTTCCCATGCATTTAACCCATTTAACCCATGACGCAGCGGGCAGGCAGGAACACAGCACCCGGGGAGCAGTGTGTGGGTACGGTACCTTGCTCAGGGTACCTCAGTGGTGTCTCTAGCAGCAGGCAGCCAGGAACACAGCCCAGGGACGGTACCTTTCTCAAGGGAACCTCAGAGGTGCCACTAGCAGTCTTGGGAATCAAACCTACGACTTCCTGATCGCAGGGTGAACACCCTAACCACTAGGCCACCAGTGTGTGGTATTGTCTGATTAGTGGAGTTCTAGCTAGTGGGTGGAACTGAACACGACTAAAACTTGGGAACAAAAATCGCCCCCTTTTGTTTGCTTTGCATTGTCCCAGTGCCGTGACAGGTGTGGTTTATGTAATAGGGCTCCTGATAGTTACCATTCGCTTTATAACCACACAGACCAAACTCTGCTGGAAATATCCAGATGTTGTGTATTTTCATAGATCTGTACTGAGGGGTTTTTTCCATTTCCCAGAGTAGCTTCTGTCTTTTATCCACCATCATAATATCCTATCCTGTCATACCTTCTCAGAAATGTTAACTTTGTATGTTAAAGCTCTGAAACGGTTTGAAGAATTGAAACCAAAACCGTAACCAATGCCTGTTTTGAGGTCAGCTGAAAACTATTCATTTTTCATTCTGTTTTTTTTTAAATTTCATTTGGATTTCTAAAATTAATTATTTAACAATTTATTCAGTAGTCATGAGATTTTTCTTTCCATTCTAACCAGTTTAGGAACATTATTCTTATCCATTTCGAAGTCCTAAGTTATTTTGGACCATTTTATTGGTCCACTTTTTAAATATTTACACAGTTTTTGAGCAGTGGAACAAAAACTACAGAGAATATTCTTGTATTTACTTGTATGATGCTTGTGGCCTGTCCAGCACCTGTCAGATCAGATGACCTCACACTGAAGGGGAGAATGTGCCATTGTTGTCACTCTAGCTTCACTTTCAGATTTGTTTACTGGATATTTGGGATTCATTCTGGCACAAAGTGTGTCAGACTTCACCAAAAGGCCTCGAGAGAGGGAGAGAGAGAGAGACAGAGAGAGAGAGAGAGAGACACACACAGAGACACGGAGATAGATAGAGAGCGAGAGAGAGAGAAAGAGAGAGAGAGAGAGAAAGACACAGAGAGACACAGAGAGACAGATAGAGTGAGAGAAAGAGAGAGAGAGAGAGATTGAGAGGGAGAGGGAGAGAGAGAGAGAGTGTGTGTGTGTGTGTGTGTGTGTGTGTGTGTGTGTGGACTCCTTGTGTTGAAAGCTCCACTATAACACATTCGTGTCTCATGCTTCACACAGCCCCTGCCAAAGAGACTTTTCTGGATTGAAGTGGGAATTCTGCTCCCAGGGCATGTCCCACTGTCATGCAGCAGCTAAAAATGTTACATTCCAGGGAGCAAAACCCAGGACCAAACATGCATTTCAATGGAAGAGCGTTTGTGGCTGTTAAACACAGAATAAAGGGACTTTTTGTAGCCAGAAAAGGCAGAGTACTGGAGTATTGGCTGGGTGGATTATTGGTGGGATATATTTGCCATTTTGCTTTGTTTGCTCGTATTGTGGAACAGCATGGCAGAGGATGAACAAAACATTCCTTATTGACTCACCACCAAGCCTGCTGAGCATGGCCCCTGCAGACCAGGCCTGAATTTTGAACTGCAATAAATGATTTCAGAACAGAGACGCTTTCTGACAAGCCCAAAAGAAATTATGCACAGTTGAACAAAGAATCTAAATAGCAAAAAATAATGTAATTAACAAAAAAGGTTCTAATATTTGCAGTTATGCTGTTGTAAAACCATTTAGGCTGGCGACATGTCCTCACTAATTTCTGTCATGTCTTTCATTCCCACCACTTTTAGAAAGCCCTTAGTAAGTTAAACATAATAATGATTCAAATAAACATCTTTCGTCATTGAGAGAGAACCAAGAAGCTTACAGTAAATCTAAAACAAAATTCTGGAAAGTGGCCATGAAAGTAAAGAAGCCCCCGCCGACACACTCTACCCGCTCCTCCCCATTGAACCTGTCATTGTCCCCCCAAAATTTTCAAAACGAAGTGACCTCTGTGGCACTGTCGTTTCACAAATTAGCGACCTTATATGGCAAAATGGAGCTGTGCAATATGATGGTGCCATTTCTGCCCCTGTTTTCTACTAAAAGTGTTTGTAATGCATCCTGTGTTGTCATTGAAATGTACCTCGGCTTCAACCATGATCATTCAGCACATTTTGTTACTAAAAAAAACAAAATCAGCATCTGGTTTATCACACATTTCCAGACAATGACTAAACGTTGGGAAAATTCATACTTTTTAGAGCATTTTGCAAAACAAAGGAATATCTGGTTAGCCATTCACCTGCAACATCAGTCTTTAGATTTCTTGACTGAGCTTTTATCAACCAACCACTTATTGATGTCATCTGCTACACACTAAGAATATGTTACACAGTTGTTAAAGATAACATCCATATTTGTGGAAGATAAGCACGTAACCACCTATTCTACAGTTCAGGTTATTGGCTGATAGGCCTGTAGCTTGCTTACAGATTTGGTGTAGATATCCTGAAGGCTTTGCGACATGATGCCACTCACTTAATGTTAAGACAAGGTGCTAATTGTAGAAACTCAAGGTGTTAATTGTAGGGGTAACTCAAATAAATCAAACTACCATAGACCAACTTTTGCACTTTACGTCTGGTCCTCTGCTGGAGTGCCCAGCAGGGAAGCCCACATATCACTGGAGCTCCGGAACAGGGTTGGAGGATGTATTGGTCTAATCTTGTGTCCTGTTTCACCTCCGTGACAGCCTGGGTTTCTCCAACTCCTCCATCAGCAGCCGCTGGGCCACAAACACTACGCCCTCCGCTTCGCCCAGCCGTGGCCGGCGCGCAGGGCATGGCTGTGATTGACGTCTCTCACGGTGTTCTCTGTCTCCTCTGCTGTCTCGTGCCGGCTTAATGGAACCATCAGTCCAGCCGTATGTGGGCCAGACATTGGCCTAGCGAGGGGCCGTCTGTAGACCCCCTGCTCAAGGGCAGCCCAGACAGCTCCCTCTCAGCCTTCTCCACAGGACGGAGCACACTGTAACTCACCCACATGCCAAAACCCATCCAAATCACTCCACAAAACCACAGTGGACAAAGAAGGATGTTTCATTACAGGTTCCTCCAACAGCAAGGTGATCTTGACGGAACCTTCACTCAGATAAATCATGACATGGACTTACATTAATGATGCCTCACATTTGCATCCAGTCATCAGCATATGCAGTGAATACACACACACACACACACACACACACACACACACACTTTGTTACCCTGAAATAAAATTTACTGTTGACATAATTTCCATTTATAAGCAAAACAGCCTTGTTGGTAAAATTTTTGAGAGTAGAAAGTAGATGCTACTGTTTCCTAATATGTCAGCTGTTGTTGCACTTTATGGTTTGCATTATATACATTGAAATTGGGCCAATCAAGCAATCAAAATAGTGAAACACAGTCTCATTTGCCATATTTGCACATATTCATCTCTAAAGAAGGACTTTGACTTTGTTTAGAGATATGGGATTGGAGAAAATGAGCTTCATATGAATGAATTTTCACTCTGTCATTCAATAAGATTATTTTTATATCGAGCGCAGGGCTCACATGGGCCTGAACACCACGTGATTTTCATAGAGTGAACACGGTGTCCAATTTTCAGCATAATGTCCAATTTCTAGCATCTTTTCAGTACCATGCATTTGTGAAGCCACGTGTTTCAGTTGAAAAATGATTTTGTGCCCCATGCAAAAGTAACACGTCATTGCTGAGAAGGTCCTCTCTATAGTCAGTCACTCATCCACTATGGAGGAAAAGCTGGTTTGGGCTGTTTTTGAACACCAAGAACTGTATGACACTCGACACAGACTACAGAGTGGGTATAGTCATTTTAGTCTCGTCCAAGTCCATCCAATAGCTTGGTCCCCTTCATTCTCATGATGCTTCTTTAGAGCCATGTGACGCTCCATGGCATTTTTTTCAACCTCCTTAACACGCTTGGAGGAGAACACTTCTCACTGTTTATTAATGCCTGCTGCTTATGTATATATTTCCAGTGTTCATACACATATATATCCACTATGTACATATACACATACTGATATAGGTTTATATACACATATATACTCACACACACACACAAATGTCCATATTTATATTATTGTATTATTTGTGTAGTGTGCTTTTTATATTATACAGGTTATATAGCTTTTATTGTATTGTTTTTGCTGCTCTTACCTTTGTGACTTTGGGACTTTGTTCTGTTCACTTACTGCCACAGAAATGCAAATATCTTATCTTATCTTATCTTATTTAACTACCAGTTCTATTACATCAGCCAACACGGTTCCTCAATTTTTTCTTTGTCTTATGACACACTTTTTACTATGAAAAATCTCATGCTACGCCAACATGACAATACAAATACACAAGGTCTTGCTGTTTATTAGGTTTTGGCCCATAGGCTGCTCATTGTTATTGTGAGACATGGGCTTGTTTGGTTGCACATAATGACGGGATTCTTGCTGATACTGATGAGAGGCAAACCCAGAGCTCCTCATCCACGGACCTCCATCTCTTTTTCTCTCTTTATTGCTTTTCACGAGCAAAAGGCTTGAAAATCTGGGCTTGCACATGCAGGTAGTAGAAAAGGGGAGCAATATTGAAATCTCTTTCTGAGATGATTGGATCCTCCTTAACTAAAAAGTATCTAAGGGGCTGTCAGTGAAGAACATTTTCATACTACTGTCTACTCTCATTTAAATGAGCTGTTCTAGCATTTGCAGAGATGTTTCCTGTTGAGAATTCTTTAAGCGGTTCACAGATCCAGTCAAACATCGGTTGAGGCTGAAGATGAATTTCCCTTGACATTCTTATTGCATTGGACACTGTTTCGGAGTTACTGTATTTTCATAGATTTGTATTTTCGTATACTTATTTATTTTTGAACTGCTGCTGATCTTTTTGCACATATAAAGCACACAATTATATTCCAGTATTGTTGCTTTCCACCTGGCTACTGATGCAGCATCAGCATAATTTCATACATGTTAAAAAGTTACCAAATTTTGCATCCATGTACTTAATTGCACAATTTTACTTCTAGTTTACGGTTTATATATTTATATATGTGTACTCTGTGTTCTTTTGTACTCGGTAAAATATGGAGCCACACCATCTCATCTCACTGTGTACTTGTTGAGAGATGACCCTAAGCTAGTCGGAGGTCCACTGGTGGCCTGTCTTGTTGTGAACGAGAGGAAACATTTGAATTGGCCCCCTTTCCAACATGCTCTTGCCACAGGCGAGTTTGTAAAGAAATCCTGGACAGAAAGAGTTTGACAGTTTGTTTTCATTCTGACCCTACATCCATATGTTTAACTCATTCTGATACTGGAAGACATCGGCCAGGTACACCAGCTTTGCACACCAACCTCCAACAGCAAACAGCCATGCGTATTTGGGCTTTTCTGTGGTTAAGAAATGTTGTTATTTCGTAGACTTTGCCATGGGAGAGCCAACGGACCACTACGTGCAGCAACAGCGTCTGGTGATGTTTGCTAATTTCCTCAGATAAGAGGCAGCTCTAAAAGTCTTGCATTAAAAAACGTGACCATGTTCATCACATCGCCAAAGTCCTTAGGGACTCGCCATTCGAAAAGCAACATGTTGGCAGGACATCATTATTTTTCTCTTTAATTTCTCATTGAATTCTCCCCAACGTGGCACCAGCCCCACCCATGCACACACCTACACAATCTGTCCAGTTTAGTTTCCTTTCTCGAGATGTCTCCCTGCTCGCCTGTTGTTTTCTCCAGCAATGGCCAACAAAAACTCTCCTTAATGCTCTCCACATCAGCATATCTCACATTGGCTCCATGTCTGCCAACATGTTTTCAAAGCATGTACTATTTGACAAGGAAACTTTTGAGATTAGCAGCTTCTGGCCCAGCAGCTTCTGGTCCAGACATTGTACTCACAATAGTTTTCCAAGCGGGCAAGATTAAAGATTCGGCCACTGTGTGTGATTTTCTTGCATTTAGCCACAAGCTCTGCAACTCAATAGCTAGCTTCTGAAGCTTTGTCAGAAACGGTGGTAGTTTTTATCATGAATTTTGCTTGTTTTGTCACTTTGACATCTCAAACAACTGAAACATTCAGCAATCTCGCTGGCAAGTGCTCCTTGTTTTGTAGTGACATGTCTCTTCAATTTATTGGGAACTTTTTCCCTGCACAATGGAATTAGAGCAGAGAAAATCCATGTGCATGTGAAATCCATAATTCAAGTAATTAACACTGTATTGTATGCTGACCACTTTAAACTTCTTCTTTGGTTCAGCGTTTTAGACTGGGATGGATCAGGTTCATGGTCAGAAGTTCTTTACAAGTACTTGTCCATTGTCTATTACTTTTATCTAGAAATAACAGTATGTTAATAGCAAACTGTAAGCTATATCTGTTGTATGCAGTTATGTTGTGCTGTGTGCAAGATGTATTTGGCTGTTGGGTTGCAATAGACTCTCCCAGGCCTGACCGATGGCATCACGCTAAGTAATGGAGGGAGAGCGAGGGTCGTCCTAACCAGAGAGAGTGAGGACATTTAAATTGCTGTCAGTTTCCAGCCATGGAAGTCTGTGGCTTTAGGGCTGAAACCCTCAATCATTCAATGAAAAGGGTGGTGGTGGCCTAATGGGTAGAATACCAAAAGATCATGGGTTCGAATCCTGCCTTCAGCATACCAACACTGGGTTCCTGAGCAAGACCCTTAACCCCAAGTTACTTCAGGGAGACTGCCCCCTGTAGTTGGGGAATGGAAGTCGCTTTGGATAAAAGCTTCTGCTAAATGCCGTAATGATAAGGACAAACACTCAGGATCCTCAGAATGTTCCAATATCAGTTTATATTTATATCAGTCCCAATATCAGAATATCTATCGATCATCTTAGTTTTTTTTTTCAAACCTGTCAATCTGCCTCCTGAAAGTTAACAAAAACAAGACTGAAATGTATTGTACTGCACCTAAGAAAATTATCCTTAAAAGCTGTTTACTCCTGGGCCATAGTGCTAAAACACTAATATTGCAATAAATACAAATAACATTAACAGAGTAAATGGTGGTTTTATGTATGGCAAAGTATCTCTTAACCATTCCAGAACCTCTTTCCTCATGGAAGCCCAGTTTTACTTGTAGCTCCATCAAATACATGGTCGGCTCTATTTACTTCAGTAGATTGAACCGGGTTTGTGTTTCTTGTGGAGTTTTATAAATCCACACAATGACTGGAGACATTGAACGGAAACCTGTGTTCTTCTAAGCAGCTCACAAAATAGCAACTACTGTTTGGTAAAATGAAATCTTGATTTAAAAAATTTTTTTTTTACTGTTTTCTGGTTTGTTTACATTTATTCTAATGTTAACTTGTGTTTTTACTGACAGAAAGAAACTCAGCGCTGATATAAATGGCTTCAAATCACTTGTATAAGTCTTTTGCACAGTACTGTACGTAGATGTTAGATGACGTAGGATGACATGGAAAGGCACAAACATGCTGGCAACTTCTTAGGAAGTCACAAACAAGTTTGTGGAATAAACACACAAGAACTTTCTCACTCAGTTTTCCCAGAACAATAAAAAGACACGGTGTCACTTGACACGCTGTCAGATTTGCAAGCACTGTTTCTTTCAGTTTCGAGACGTGTTTTTGCATGATTGGGCCCATTAGCGTCGAAAACACAAACATGGACGGTGTTCCTACGCTGAAGAGAGAGAGAGAGAAAGAGAGGGAGGGACACAAACAGCTGGGGTCTGTTGCTGATGGTTCAGTTCACAGCTGTGAAGTCAGCCCAGCTGCTGCCTGAGAGAGAGAAAGAGTGAGAAAGAGAAAGAGAGAGAGAGAGAGAGAAACCGACAACACTCCTTCATCTACTGCTTTATTCAAAGTATCCGATCCCCATTAACATTGTACTGAAGCACGACTGGCACTGGATTAGCTTTACCAGAGGACGTTTGTAAAGTAATTTGTTGGGATTTGACCGGCCTTTCAGGCCTCAGTTATTACTGTCAGTGTCTAAGAACGACACACACATTCACGCAGATTACGATCATGGATTTTGACGGCAATCACTTTAATTGCTTAAACTCCTCAGGTAAAACTAATCTAGATTAAATACAACTTTAATAGACTGTTTGCAAGCATTCTGATCAAGGTATTATCAAAGATTCAGATATAACTTTAAACAAAAAAAAGTTTGTTTGTGTATGTGTGTGTAAACTGTGTTTGCTTCAACTCAAAAATCCAAGCACTAAAAAGAGCTCAGATGTGGCAGCAGTAGTGTTTGTGTTTGTTTTTAAAGCTTTTTTTTTTGTCTTTAAAATGGTCTTAGACTCCTTACCTCCCCCACTTTGGCATCAATGAAAACTGGCCTAGATATATCTAATGTTACTGTATCATTCTTGATCATTTTAATAACTGATTATCATCCCACACCAAATAATGACACTGTTATTTGTTGTTAGACATTATACTTAACAGGGAAAGTACAATAATGTAGATTTAAATGAGCTTAAATACATAGTTAAACCTTCCAAAAACCACTTTTTGTTCCTTAAAGCATGCTCAATGGAAAGTTAATTTGAGATGCACTGTTGGGAAGGAGATAAGCTTATGAGAACAACCTCCACATAATGTAAAGGTTCTACTGGTTCTTATTGTAGACATGTGTATCCCTACCAAGGACAATGTAGAAACCTTTATTTTTAGTTGTGCTGGTTAGTCTGGAAACTATTATTATTTGGTTTACAGCCTCAGGAATAAATCAACATGAACCTTCAGACCACTGGCACCATTACTGACTCCATTACAAATTTCTCAACAGCACCTTTTTCCTGACTTGCGTATTCTGATTCACCTTCCAGATTTTCCATCACCTGATGGAGGGAAATGGAAAAGAACAACAGCATGCTGTGTTATTATTTTTTGAAGGGTCAATTTGTAACCACTAAATACATGATTTGGAGAAACTGTATTTGGAAAAAACTATGGGTGCTGTGTGGAAATCTTTCTCGTGACAGCTGACGTAACCTTTCAAGCATTTATAAGATTTTCTAAAGAGAAATTTCAACTAATTTGAGTAAAACAGCTTTTGTGACGTGAGATTTGTTGAGGTGCACTTTTGTAAATGTTTATTTAGGTTTATGTCAGTTTGACTGTACTTACATATAACAAGCATAAGTATACTTGAGTCCAAATTACTCAGCCCTGGAATTAGATGTAGAAAAATTGAACAGCTACTTTGGGTTGGAGTCCTTTACTTGACAAGCCTTTCCATCTTTTTCTGTAACATCTGCTAACACACATCATCCTCTGGATTCCTTGGTGATTCACTTCGAGTCAGGTGTGCTGTCGTGTGTACTTTTACCCAAGGCATATTTATAAACCTGAGGTGGGCGAGCAATTAAAACTTCAACAGCCGGGCGAGGAAAAAATAACCTTTTTTCTAAAAGTCTGTCACAATAAAAATGACATTTAATGCAATGAAGAGAGCTGGTGTGTGTGTGTTTTTTTTTTTCTGTCCACCCACCCAACCACCA
>JBBJLS010071393.1:0-11138 GCA_037577275.1 Bryconaethiops microstoma | reverse complement strand
GTTTAATTGAAAACCAAAAAATCTAATTTTTGTGACACTTAAATAGAATTTGCATAATAATTTGGAACAGGGTGTAATACAGGATTAGCACACTAAGGAAAAGCAGAATAAGAAAAATGTGCTAGCAACACACTTCCTAAAAAGCACCTGATATTGGGAGCACTAAGTATGGTATACATTGCTTTTTTGTTGGTTTCACTGTTATCATGATTGAATGACCTGCCATATATATATTAATGACCTGCCATATATATATATATTAAGGCTAGGCACTTTAACACGTTATTATCGCGTTGACGCATTTACTTAACGCCAAACATTGTTTTATCCCGTGTTAACGCAGGTTTTTTTATTTTATTTTGAAAGTTCACCTAAGTAATGGGAGCGCTGTATGTTTCAGCTGGTTTTCGCTGGAAAAACTTTTGTCCTCTGCAAAAACTTTTGTCCATATCATAAAGACAATAGTCATGTTACACCTCACCATTACAAAAGAGACTTTAATAATCATGCATTTAGATGCATAAACTTTCATATGGAGTTGGTCCCCCTTTGCAGCTGCTATAATGGTTCCTCTCCCATGATCTGGACTCTGAACTTGTTGTTCTATAACAAACTGCATAAAACGTAAATGCCCTGCAGTGGCAAATAGCTTTGGTTTTATATTTTATTTGATTACATGAATGTTTAAGTTGAGTTTCAGGGCAGCTGGTGGCCTTGTGGTTAGGGCGATCAGGAAGTCATGGGTTCAAAATCCAAAATACACTACTTACACTACTTTTCAATTAATTATTTAATTTTGCATACAACTATGCAATTAATGACGATTAAAAAAATTATCGTTGCCCAGCATTAATATATGCTGGGCTCTTCCAATTCTACCACTCAGAAGCAGCGCATTTCACTGTGCTCAGTGAAAAGGTGAGTCTTCAGATGCCAGTGAGGATCTCAGCAGTTCTAAAGTGCAAGGGAAATTTGTTCCACCTCTTCAGTGCCAAAGCTGAGAGGGCCCCATCCAACACCTTTGGGATGAACTGGAACGGAGATTGCGAGCCAGGCCTACTCGTCCAACATCAGTGCCTGACCTCATGAATGCCCTTCAGAATGAATGGGCACAAATCCTGTAGAGCGTAATTTGTGGGGGAGGGGGGACCAACTCCATATGAAAGTTTATTTATATGAATGCGATGTCATTAAAGTCCTTGTTGCTGTAATGGTCAGGCGTCCGAATACTTTTGTCCATATAGTGTAACTGACCGTATTTTCAGCCAATACGGACTGACATTTTTGCACACCTAAAATCTGCAGTGGCGCAGATTTAGCGCAGTTCCTGAGAACAATGTCCGCGAATTCCGCTGGAGTTTTGCGCAATATTTGTGCGCATCTGAGGTTCCCCAACAATGCGAATTTAAATGAAGTGACGTAGGATGCAGCGGTTTGTTTAAACCAGTGAGGCGGTTTGAGTTAGGAAGCTAATACTTGACTAGTAAGTGACAGCTCTGTGTTTTTATTAGTTTTCAGTATTTACTGTTTTACCTTTTCCGCTCGGTAGGAATAGTGGCACTTTAAAACAATATTTAACATTTAAAAGAGACATTTCTGAAGCGAACAATATTAACACTGACGTTAAAGAGCTGGGTAAGTGGGTCTCTTTAACTCGTGCGCACTCTTGGCTTGTTTTTCGCAGCGTGTTTTCATAACAGTTGTTTGTCTAGCGTAACAAAACATGAATAATAACAAGGACTACACTGTTTTATTACATATACATCAACGTATAATTTCATCAATAACTTAACGTCTGATTTCCGGATGTGTTTTTTCCAGTAAACACTCCAGTCATGGCATCAAAAGGAGCAAAAGAAACAATAGCAAATAGATTAGGGTTTAAAAGCCATGGCCAGAAGTCGGTAGAAACCGAGCTGGAGAAGGTGAGGAAAGAAAACGCACAGCTGAAGAAGACTCTGGATGAAATGTCAAAGCGGAATGCAAAACCACTTAAGGGTTGTGAATCCGATCAAGCCAAACTTATGGAGGTGAGTCTATGGCTTTTTGCACCAGTTGTGTTGTCGAAATATCCTACAGTAGTGTGTAATTACACCTGGATCCCTATATAGTAAAGGATGGAGCATTTAATGTCGTCTCTTTTGATCATTCATCATTGGGCAGCAGCGAGACTGACAAAGTGTAAAGTGGACCGTAATAGTCACACATCAACACACCACAGCACACAGCGTGAACAGTGTGAAATTCTCTCTCTGTATTTAACCCATTCACCAAGTGAGGCAGTGTGCAGCCACCAGTGCAGCAGTGGGGAGCAGGGATAGGGACGGTACCTTGCTCAAGCGTGCCTAAGTAGTGCCTCTAGCAGTCCTAGGAATTGAACCTATGACATTCTAATTACAGGGGAGCTCTCTGACCACCAGGCCACCAACTGCCCCACCAGCTAGTAGTGGCAGTATGTGTGATGCCGGTACGAGTGTATCAGGCTCTGTAGTGTTGCTGGGATGTTTACAAACTGTGTTGAGTTGTTTACCACCCAAAATATCCTGTCAGAATTGGTGCTCGGCTGGAGGATTGCATACAGCCTGCTTTAACCAGCAACTTGGGCTACGAGATCAGGGGGTTCTTAAAAAGTGGGTTATGAGGATATCACCAGTTTTTGAATGTTTGACACTTGCAAATGACAACCGTGACATTTGTATTCTGTGTTTGAAAGTGACAAATTCATTTGTTTTTCTTCCTTTTCCTGGACACTTGTCCTAGTGTATAACATGTATCACTGCACTATGAGGTGTCAGTAGTGCAAAAGGTGGCATTTCAGTGGTATAAAGTCTGACATGCAGGAGTAAATAATAATTGGTTCGAATATCCTATGATGTATGAAAATGTGAACGTTATGACTAGAGTATTGTTTTAGTGTCTCTGTCACAACACTGCTTAAAAAGAACATCCAGTCACACTTAATGCATCCCCAAGGAATTTTTTAAACTAAACTAAAAACTCAAACTAAATCGTAAGGTCACCGCCTTATACCTCTACTTTTTTACTCAGAGAATTGTGGCTCTGGAGACTCTGAGGGAGAAGAACTCTAAACAGCTGTTGGCTAAAGAGCAGGAGCTTGTCACCCTGAGGCAGCACCTGCAGTCTGGTCGAGAGACTTCCTTGGAGAACCAGCTGGAGCAGAAGAAGAATAAGGTAGAACAGATAGAAAGCATTCCAAGCCCCCTCTCAAGAGGTGGAGGAGTTGAAAGACAAACTAGTGATCGCCACTCAGAGGTGCCAAGCACTTGAGAAATGCAGCACTGACTTACAGGTGAAAGACCTTGTACACCTGTCTGTACAAGAATTCTGCTAAATGTGTCGTGTATGATGGCTTTACTAAATATGCTTTGTAATAGGGCAGCACAGTATGGACCAAAGATTAGTACTGTAATTATAACATTATATATTGATTTGAATAACGGGTGAGCTGTTAGCATAGTCTGTAGTTAGCAAAGTAAGGTAAGTTAGTGTGTTGGAGTCTGTTTAAGTAGTTTGGTAAGAGAGTGGGCAGGACATGCAGGTGATCCTGGGTGGTCAAACAGGTCTTTGAAGGGAGGAGTCTCTAGTTCACAGTAGTAAGAGCAACAGTTTCCACTCAAGTTTGTGTGACTAGTAAGTGAAAGTGATCATTCTGTGATACGTGAACACACCACAGCACACTGTGTGAACAGCACGAAATTCTTCCTCTGCGTTTAACTCTTTCACCAAGTGAAGCAGCGGGCAGGCAGGAACACAGCGCCCGGGGAGCACTGTGTAGGGACAGTACCTTGCTCAGGGTACCTCAGAGGTGCTTAGCAGTCTTGGGGAATTGAACCCACGACTTCCTGATTGCAGGGCGATCGCACTAACCATAGCCCTGGTTAGGGTGGTGCAAGAGCATGTGAATTTTATCTGTGGAAGTCGAGCTGCTCTGGAACAGGTGAACAAGGGACCCTGATGATGGTTGATTTGGTCTGGAGTGGTGATGTGGAATTGATGAACAGAACCAATTGTTTTCTATCTGTCTGTATTCCATCTGTCTAGGTTTACAGTGAACAAAATTATAAATGTAAAGAGTGCGAAACAAGACTTGAAGCTATAACCAAGCTACAATGGCCTAGCTAGAAAGAACTGAGCCAAGATGCATCACAAACATGCACACCCTGTGATGCCAGCCAACTCTCCATTCCACTGTCAGCATGTTTTTTTTGTTTGTTTGTTTGTTTGTTTGTTTTTTTGAGGTGGTGGGATGACCGCACCAACATCGCAATTTAATTCGATTCTCTGTCTATAAACTCCTATCTCTGCACCCTTCATCTAACGGGAAAGTTGTTACTGACAGCTACACATATGATGCATATACAAAGCAAAAACACCCAGGTTTCTGTTCCTGCTGACAGTAGGAAAGTAGTTTTAACTAAGTAGCCTATGTGGAACATTTTTAACTGAGAAATACATGAACAATTAAAAATTTGGGGTGATTTTTTTTTTACTTTTTTTTTTAACAGGCTTCTTGTGCCTATATAAATTTATTATTAAACGACTAATCAAATACCAAGTTTTTGGATAAACTGATTAGGTAAGATTAGGTAAGCATTAGTCGTAATTTTTTCCAATTTTTAAAAGCCCATGCACTACGATGCTGTTTCTTGCAGATTCAGGCATAGCCTCTAGATGGCATCATTTGTCCACATAGATGTGCAGTTGAACAAAGCATTTTCTTACCTTTCCCTTTGTCTGTAATGTTTTTTCTGTTTGTCTCAAATGATGCTCTCGATTCATTTATACCTTATTTAAGTTTGGTTCTTTAGACTTCTTTGTCTGAGCTGTGCAACCTCAGGTAGTTACAGCTCTTTTTGCTGTAGAGGGAATACATGCGCAAACACAAACAAATGAGAAGAGAACATTTTTAATTTTTCTTGACATAGTCCAGGTTTTGACCAATGTAATGTTGTTTTACAGACCATTCAGGCTACAGAAGCGTTTGTTTTTGTCACGTTTGCGTTATAGGCATGCATTCGTCATGTTTTAAGCATTTTATTAGCGGCTGCAAATAATGCACTCAAAATAATGCAGACTGATATTTTAACCACATCCGAGATTTACCTGTTTGTTTTAATGTTTCTAGGCACTTCACAAGGCAGTCTAATCATAATATGGATTTATGAATTACATGAGATTTATTTTTGTTATTTGGTGATGCAATCTGTAAATTACAGGTTTTCTCAGGCGACACTGCAGTGATTCAGGAGCAACTGCGAGATGTGAGTTCACAAACAGCTTGATTTCATCATATTTTAATCTTTATTGTTTCTGCAGAAGGGCTGACGTATCAAAAGAAATATGCCACAGACTAATGTGTTTTCATCTTGTGGTGTGTGCAAGGCCTTGGAGAAGAACCAGCACTGGCTTGTTTATGACCAGCAGAGAGAGGCCTATGTTCAGGGGACTTTGGCCAGGATGATGGAACTAGAGCAGCAGTTAAACCAGGCCAAGCAAACACTCCAGCAACTACAGAAAGAAGACAAATCAGAGGGTAAAAGGAGGGGCCTCAGATATATTACAATTAGGAAGGATATTACTTGAGTGCTTTAGGGAGTAAACTGACTGTATGAAACCACTGCCTGTTTTAAATGGCATTTTCACACCTGCTGTTTGTTGAGTTTAAGTTCAGATAATGTCCTGTCCATTAGAAGTACGTGTCTTTGGTTTGAAAATATTGTTTATACCAATAACATAACTGTTTTCTACAGATGTCTAGTTTACTAAAGTTTCTTACATGTTTTTTTTAGATTACATGTTTTTTTTAGATTTAGTTCTTTATGTGCACAGTTGCAAAGTACTAAAATAACAACGTAAATGTTGTGAAGTGTTGCACTATAATGATGTACGGTTTATAAGCCAAACATAACAATGTATAGTATTTGACAAAATGACAAATGTGTGGTCAAATCGGTAGGTAGCATTTTAGCTGTCTGTATTGTTGCTTATACTAACTGAATGCCAGTACAAGATACTGGGTGTTATCTGCTAGCTTGCATTCAGTATTAATCATATTGGTACATGAGTGTCCTTTTAACGCAAATGACATGGGCATTAAATCTTACGCTGAAGATGTAAGTGCTGTCATTTCTGACGTGCTATTATTTCTAAAAATAGACAAAAGTATGGCTACTATGATTTTTGGTTTTACAATTTTTTGTAAAGGTAACATTTGTAGATAACAATGTGGTGCAATGCCAGAAACAACATAGGAAGTTTGAGATTATGTAACTAGACAATTCACGATTTAGGCATGTGGTTCATACAATGCAAATGCGGTGTATGTGTCCATTGCTTGTTTTCTACATTAACCTTATCATTCCAGTACAAACATACAAAGGCAAACTGCCACCAGATGTTTTGTCTGATTGATCATTAATGTAGGTAAGAGGATCAGATTGATCCAATTTTGCTAAACTGTTGCTTTTACTTGAAATATTATTTCCCAGACGAAGCCACTGGCCTTTCTTGAACTTGCAGACATGTGTACTTAAGATGCATGTTGTTAAAGTCCACAGAGCAGTTTTTTGTGAGGTTTCAGAGAAACCGCTTGAGATGCAGTCTTCATTAGACTTGGTTGTTAGAATTACCTAAATAACCTAAACAGAAACAAAAGGAAGTGAGAAAAATAGTCACATTTATTAAAAAATATTTAGTTTAATCCGCGATGCACAATTCATGTGTAAATGTCAGATTTCAGTTTCAGTATTTAGCATATTTGTTTATATATTTTGCAATTGCAAACCTATGGCATCACTGATTTGATGTAATTGTGCCGAACGCTTATGAATGTAACAGGTTTAAAGTCCAGGAGCTTGCGGTCTGTACAGAGATTTGGATTGCTCAAATTATTGTAATTGATGCATTTCTCTCCACTGTGGCCCAGATCAGCTGTTTCCTCCTGTTGAGCAGCAGCAGGTGCTGCAGCAGGAGCTGGAGAACCAAAGGGAGCAGGCCTCTCGGTTACAGGCTGAGCTGGAGGACCTGAAGATCTGCTGTGAAGGCAAGAAGCAGGAGGTAGCAAAAGCGCAGGAGGACCTGCAGGAGGAGAGGAGGAGTACCCGGAAGGCGCTGGCTGAGGAGAGGACACTGGCAATTGAGCGAATGGCCAGACTGCAAAATGAACTGGAGGTGGCTGAAGTTAGACTGGAGGAGGAGAGGAAGAAAACAGCTGAGCTACTGCTGCAGGTATGTTAAGAATGCCTCTGGATTTGACGTTTCAAGTGTAAATGGAACATAAGAAAATTAGAATTGTTGTGCTGATATGGGAAAACAAGTTTTGTTGCAGCCTTTCAAAGAATCCAGGATAGAAAAGTCTCCTAAATGAAGGGACAGAATGTCTTCTTACTGTTTTTAGTACACAAAACTATACAAATACTGTATGTGGATATTGGAAGGAAAAAATAAAAGAAAATGTAGGATTATGGGCCCTCGTGCATTACCCAAAACTTGAAAAACATGGGAATATTTTGCTTTAATGTCATCCAAAAAAAAGAAGAAACTGAAACTGTGTCACCTGGCACCTGACTGTCATGCATGAGCATCTTGTGCTGGCTTTTTACTGTGGAGTACCAGAACTTTGGCACTGGAGTTATTCTGTTTCCGTTAATATCAGTCCAGTACTGATGGTTCCAGTTTTGTGGTTTTTGGCATCGCCTCAAAACCGGTTCCAACAAGTTGCGTTGGCAACTCCTTTCCAATGCATTTGCAACTCTTTTGGAAACACTTGCAGCTGATAGTAATGACAGTTGCTGGCCTGAAAATGAAATATTTGAATATTTGCTTTATTATGTTGGAATTTGTCAATATATTTTAGTGAGATCCTTTAAAAGGACAGTGACTAATAGAGATGCCTGAGAAATTGAAGTGTGGAGTGTCCTACATATTTTGAGGCACTTTTTTTGGACACTGTCAATGCTCGGTGCGAAATTTATGGTAAGTAATGAAGTGAATAAAGTAGATATTCTCATTACAGCTGCGTGTGTCAAGGTCTGGAATATATTAGATGGTAGTTGAACAGGAAACAGGGTTCCCACACGTCCTGGAAAACCTGAAAATTTTGAGGGTTATTTTTCAGTCATTGAAATGACCTGGAAACCGATAGAAATTGCCAAATGTCCTGGAAATCATCTTTCTTGTCCTGTAATTTTATTTCTGTTTTTGCTTTTTAATTTTTCTGTTTGAAACAGCTCGCTGTTCGTAAGTTTAGATATGATGACAGCTGAGCTAGATTGTGGCCTCTGCTGTGCAATGTCTCCACCTATTGAGACATGTATGGGCATTTTTGAGTTTTGACCCTCATTGCTCTAGCTTGTCAGTAGCTGACAGGGGAACAAGAATACATCAGTTCATCACTTGAAATTTCGTCTGAGTGCATGACTGTAAGTATAAGTACAGTGCATATGGTGCAACTGACAGTTTTGTTACTTCATACCGTCTGATGTGGACCCAGGTCGCATGTTAAACATGTCAAGTAAATTGGCGATGATAATTTCTGTTAGTCTGTTAATGGCCATTCCCATTAAGTGTTAGCATAGTGCTAATTGTCTGACGGTAATCGATCTAAAATCATTTTGTAGGCCAGCGTGGTCCCACTGTTAAGCAAACCTAAAACAACATGAACACGATAACAGCCTTAAAAAGAATTAGACTAGGAGCTTATGCTTTCATTTAAAACAAATGGGGCTTAAGCTACTTGAAGCCTACATCTAAATGCCTGTGCTTGTGTGTTTGTGTGATATCCTTGCAGCTGAGCAATCACCACACAATAAATATTACTTGGCTTAACACGCTTAACAGCTCCTGTTCAGCTTCTCATTCTAGCTGGCTTTCAATATTCCACAGTACGTTAGCTCCCTCTAGAGGAATTATATGGGTATGCTTTCACATTCAGTTTACCACAGTTAGCCTACAGAAAATCTGTACTGGATCAGTATTCCTATTTAGCTGACATTTTGTACATTACAGTATTTAATGTCTTTGACACTAATAGGCAGTGTTGCAGGAAAAATATTAGCCTATAATGGTTAATTTAGAGAATGTATTTCTATTTACAGAAGAGAGAGAGAGAGCGCAGAATCATGTCAAGGAGGTGTATGTTTAAGGAGGAATGGAAGATAAATCCTGAGCTCAGGGACTGGATAGGACATGTGACAGATAATGTACATCGTCAAGATATGGAAGGAAGCTTTTGATGTAGGCAACATGGGCATTTCTGCTGTTAAAAGCCATGCCAAGAAGACGGGGACAGAAGAGGGTCAAGTCAAGGCAGTGGACCACGCATGACTGATTTCATCAATAAACCTCCCACCCCCCCAAAATTCAGAAGCTATCAAGACAGGCAGCAGAATCAGAAAGAATCAGGAAGCAGCTAGGTCCAGCCATCAACTTCTGTAACTCCACCTCAAGCTACACCCACAATCGGAGCCCTTTTCAAATATTCTTTCAAGTCTTGTTTCAGGTATGGGCACATTGTTTCATCTGATGTTTCCAGATAGTGAAATTGCCCAAAAGCAGCGTATTTGATAGTGGTGGGATAGGGTTGGGCGTATCTGATAGGATTAGGCACCTCACGATTCGATTAGATTACGATTCAGAGGGCTGCGATGCAATTATAAAACAATTATTGATGCATCTTTCTCTGCCCTCACCTTGGTACTTTCAAAGCAAAGCATTTGTAATGAACCAAAATGAATTTACTTCCAATTTCTTTTATTATCAACACAAACAGCTGTGTAATTCTTCAAACAGAAAAGAAAATTTGTACTGAAATCACAGCTTTGACACATAAATAATGAACCTCCGCTTATTTTGAACAACTCATTTTCTTCAGAGATTCCATGACGTTTTTGGTCTCATTGTAGAGTTTGGGAATAGCTGTGTCAGTAAAATATCTTCGGGATGGTATGTTGTATCGTGATTCCAAATTCTGTAACATAGAGTGAAACCCCTGGTTCTCAACAACTGAATACGGACGCAAATCCTTTGCAATAAAGGTTGCAATGGACTTTGTAATTTGGCTCGCCTTTTCCGAGTTCGGTGGAAACTTTGACATTGCTTGATCGATGGTCCTCTGGTTAGCGGTGGCAGCTACCACCAGCTGTTTTTCTTGTGCCTCCTGGTGAAAACGTTCAGTGTGGTTTCTCATATTTATTGTTTCCAAAATATTTCAGTTTAGTTTTACGCAACTTGCATATAGTGTGACTCTTGTCCTGGTCCTTTTTCCCTTCAACTTCATAAAAGCCAAAGTACCTCCAAACGCCTGCTTTTAATGTTGAGGGTGCTGGTCGTATATCTCGCTCATCCATCTCGTGTCTTTATGTGCACCCCAGAGACTGTCTGGGCGCTGCACTTCTGTATATTAGAGTTCCTCTTTTTTTTTTTTTTTCTTTTCTTTTCTTTTCTTTTTTCTTTTTTTCTTCGTTCCTCAACATTGCATTGGTAATTAAAATGAACAAAATCGATTTTTAACATTTTAAAATCAATTCAGATTCTTTCATTTCTGCACCGCGATGCATCTAAAAATAGATTTGATTTCTCACCCCTAGTGAATTATGTGTTTTGGCCTTGCACCATATTTCAGAGACAAGTTAGTGAAAGACATTAGGCAGTCCAATTGCTATACCATTTCATGAATGCCTCAAAAAAAATAACACAGACTGAGCAGATGGATGTGCTTGTGCAGTACTGGAGTGATAATGAAGAAAAGATAGTTGTGCATTATTTGGACTCCCAGTTTCTAGGGCACACACAAAGCTTGTTGAGAGCATTAAAGTTTCCTTCTCTCCACTTGAGATTGTTTGTAGAAGACAGGACTAAGGGCGCCCCAGATATTAGAAGCTTCATAAACCTGGGAACCTGTGGTCTTCATACAGTTCATGGACGCTTCCAACAAGGCGAGAAGTAAAGTGGATGGAAGATAGGTGACCAACTAAGAGTGCTTTGGCAGCTTTTTCATGAAACACCAGCCAGACGGGATGACTTTATTGAAATTACCAAAATATCAACATTCCCTCTAAAATTCTGTGCTCACAGGTGGGTGGAGGACTTGCCAGTGGCAGAGAGAGCACTTAAGATTT
>JBBJLS010071392.1:0-11139 GCA_037577275.1 Bryconaethiops microstoma | reverse complement strand
ACCTGTGTTCTTCTAACCAGCTCACAAAATATCAACTCCTTTTTAGAAAAAAGGAAATCTTGATACTTTTTTACTGCGTTCTTGTTCGTTTGAGTTCATTCTAATGTTCAGTTGTGTTTTTACTGGCAGAAAGAAACCCACTGCTGATATAAACAGATTCCAACAATTTAGGTGCCTAAAACTTTTGCACGGTACTGTAAATGAGCATTTTTTGGCTCCCCGCGGTTCTGCAGTGAGGAACCTGTTGTCACATTCTTATCCTGTGAAGGAGTGAAGCGTCTGAGTTTCTTTCTCACCGTGTTTCTCCCAGACTGACACTAAAGCAGTATGTGATTGTTCGGCTGTCGAACGCTGCCAGACTCCACTGCCACCTCACGACTCCTGAGACAGGCTTAAAGACAAAGACACGCACACACATACACGTGCGTGCGCGCACACACACACACACAGACTGCGAGGGGGAGAAAGCACTTGTGGCTCCCTGTAGTCTCAGGTAATAGGCTGTCTCTGCAGATGACCATCAGAGTTCACTTCCCACTGAGATGATTGGAAGCGAAGGATGGAAAAGGGTGAACGAGTGAGTGAAAGAGAGAGAGCGGTAGACTGCTTTTCAGATTGAAATGTCACAGGGGGAAGGATACCGCATGCTAATACACATGCTCAGCGCACTTAATAAACGTCCATCAAAAAGCTCCCACACTGAGCGCCGTATTGTCCAGACCGAACACACTCATTTCACTCACCGAAGGCTTGTTATAATGCATGAAAAACAATAAACGGCAAAAAAGCCGTCTGTACATCACCCATCCACCACCCCTGCAGTCTCCGATCCTCAGGCCGAGATGCTTCACTGATCCTTATTTGCCCCTAACAGCTTTAGTTTACTGGCCACTTTATCAGAAATGCCCACTTGTGCTTCCACTCACTGGCCACTCTATTAGAAACACCCCAAAGTACATTAACAGACATTTTATTAGAAACACCTCCCTAGTGTGTTCTTACACTGGCCACTTTATTGGAAACAACTACCTTGTGCATTCACACACTGGACACTTTATCAGAAACACCTTAAAGTACATCCACAGACTGGCCATTTTTTTAGTAACACCTCCCTAGTGCGTTCTTACGTAGGCCATTTTAGTGGAAACATGTTATGGGTCCTTTACATAAATTTGTTCTCTTTTCTACATTTTTCATATGGAAATAATGTGTACATTTACTTGCAGTAAAATCAATGCTTCATGAACTTTTGTATTTGCTTCCATGTCGGAGCTGAATGTTTGATGAAAGAGCCATATGACAATGTGGAGGACCATTATAGAAACATAATGAATGTCTCACACTTATATGTACATACACACTTACCCGACAGGGGGTCAAGGCAATTAGTATAACAATGCCACACAATGTGCAGTGGCAAGGTATTATTTTTGCACACAATGTGCATGTGATGTACAAAATTTCAGCTCTGAAATTCAGAAAGAGCTAAAAAAAAAACTAGAATGCATTTCTGCATGAAAATGCAAAGTGTGGTAATGCGCCACCGCTACATTGTTCATATAAGTTCATTTTGTGATGCGCATGCTTGAAAGGGGGTGAGGTGGGAGGAGGGGGAGGCCACGTAGAGACACAGAGGGCCTGAGAGTTTGGGTCTAGCAAAAAACAGCTGAAAAACAGCCAGCTCACTAAAACTCACTTTAAAAAAAACTTTGAAACTCACTTTAAAACACACTTTAGTGTCCTTAAGGTTAAATATGAACACAAATCATCTAACTGAGCTGGCTAACAAATGGCGCTAAAAACAAGCATTCATGGGCTGATTATTTTTAATAAACTCCAAGAAACTGTGACTCATGTCTTTCTTTTCATAACTGACCTGAGCTTTAGTGTCTTTGAGCCTCCTGTGTCTTCAGCTTTTGCTGCAGTTGCTTTTTGGAGTTTGGCTCCTCGTGCCTGCCGTAGCCGGCAGAGTGAGCTGACGTCACAATGCTCACGTAGAGACTATCTTCTCTGTATGGATTCCTAAGGTGACTCGCCCCTCTGCTTCCTCTCTCTTTGTGTACATTGCTGAGGCAACTTGGCCACAAAATTTAGTATTTTTAAGCGAATAGTACTTCACCCAGATCATCCAATTGAAAAGTTGTATACACGTGCAACTTTAGAGGGGAATATGTCAGAGTTAGAATTTTGCAAACATCTCACACAGCCTCAGAGGAGAAACAGTACAAATATTTACATAATAATAAAAATACAAATACAAATATAGTAATAATAATAAAACTTAAGAACAGTAGTGTGATTGCATCAGCAATACTTACATAGCTATAAAAATTTGAATGTAATTAGTGGAAAAACAAATGTGAAGTGATCATTCTGTCATACATGAACACAACACAGCACACAGTGTGAACAGCATGAACTTCTTCCTCTGCATTTAACCCATTCACCAAGTGAAGTAGCAGGCAGCAGGAACACAGCGCCCAGGGAGCAGTGTGTGGGGATGGTTAGCAGTCTTGGCAGTCTAACCCATGACTTCCTGATCACAGGGCGAATGCCCTAACCACTAGGCTACCAGCTGCCATTATTCCAGCATAACAAACAACTTGGCAGTTTCTATGGATGATTTAGGAATAGTTGTAGAAGTTTCTTTGCTGGACACTTTACTAGAAATTATTATTTGATCTTCCACTCATTGGCCACTTTTTCAGAAACACCCACCTAAACCTTCATACATGTTTATAAAGGTTTCTCTGTTTTGTCATCACAATAATAATATCTGTCATATTTAAAATTATGTTTGTTTAAATGTCTAACGGTTATATAGTTTAGCAGTTAAACCGAAATCGAATGGGAAAAAGATATGGAAATTATTTCAAAGGAGCAGAAATTCCAGGTCACATTGAGTGACACCAGGCTGCTTCTACACACACATACAGTTACAGCAGTGACAGTGTGTGAGTGTGTGTGTGTGTGTTTGTGTGTGTGTGTATGTGTGTGTGCGCGTGCACGTTCGTGACTATACACCCACGTATGATACGTTTAATCTCATCCCAGGAGGAGGGGAGAACCCCGTCTCCCGCAGCAACCAGAGACGGGGCTGCACATCTCCTGATGTGAGCTGAGAGAGGGCCTTAGAGAACAGCCAAGACACACACGCACACAAACACACACAGACTTCCAGTACTTTCATACAGAACTCTCAGGCAACAGTGCATTTGGCTGCAGCCCCTAAAGCATTAGAGAGGTCAGGTACTGATGCTGGAACATTGCTGTGAGGATTTGATTGCACATGAGCATTAGTGAGGTCAGGTATTGATGCTGGATGTGTGTGTGTGTGTGTGTGTGTGTGTGTGTGTGTGTGTGTGTGTGTGTGTGTGTGTGTATACATGTGCAAACATGTGCACCACAGCTTACAGGAGAATAGCTGCATTTTAAATGCCAGATTAAACATTGGGGGCGTATAGAGAGAGAGCGAGAGAGAGAGAATAGACAGACAGCTACAAAGAGTAGAATTGTGTGTAGTCCGTTTATAGACAGAAACCACATTAACCAGTGAGAGAGAGAGATAATAAATAAAGAGAAAGAGAGAGTAATGGAGTGAATAAGAACAATAAAGAGAGAGAAACAAAGAGAAGGTGTGTCCATTTAGCCGGTTAGTGCCATGCTAATCGGTCTTGTTACATTTGGAGTCTCCAAACTGTTCCTGTACAGACTTTATAACTTTAATGATAATTAACAATGATTAATAATGTCCGATAAGCGAGTTTATAATGAGTCTTTGTTTGTTTGTCAGGTGAAGATTTCTACGAGGCGTCCCCGTACGAGCCTCTGCCTCCAGTCCGTCACTCCGATGCCTTTCGCCTGGCCTCCATTACTTCTGGTAAGTGGGGCACCTTTGATTATCAGTAGGTTTTGGAAATGTTGTGAAATCTCTGAGGTTCTGTAGGTCAATGACACTAACATGGTCCAGTCAAACCAATAAGATCACACTAGCAAACCACCCTGGTTATGTTCTACCCATTATACACTCCCTGACCACTTTGTCAGAAATCCCTCCCTGATACCTTCATCAGGGGTTACTTTCTGACCACAGACCTGCTCTGGAACTTAAATTAAAGACAATAAAGTGAACAAAGTATATATTATCTGGTTCCAATAAAGTGGCCAGTGAGTGAAAACTTATGGTGTTTCTAATAAAGTGACCAGTGAGTGAAAGCACAAGGTGTTTCCAATAAAGTGACCAGTGCGGTATGCAGCCAGTGTTTGCGTTTAGTTGGGTTTGTCAGCGCAGCATAAGTGAATGTGTAAGAGTATTCCGCTGCAATATAAACATCCGAGGCTTTTGTAGCTGCAGCGTCAGGTGAGGTTCATACTTAATTCGCTGAGCGAGATCATTACAGACAGCCCGGCTTAGCACAAGCAATCGACTCCCCCGCACCGCTGGAACCACAGAAAACACACGGCACTTATTTCTATTCCACTCCGACAGAACGCCCTCAGAATGACAAAGCTTTAATGTGCCATGGGGTTGCCAGAGCCTCATTTCCTGCTGATTTTGTTGCATAACTGCAGTTTCGTATCTCCGAGGGTCATCTCTGAACAGGAGACGCTTGTTGAGAATTTTGCGTGATTCGTTTAGGGAGGGGAGAATTTTTTAAATCCCAAATAATTGCTGAGACCCAAAAATGCACAGAGTGAAGGAATAAAAGGAGAGTCGGCAGAGAGGCGTAATTGCACAAAGGGGAGTTTAGGCCGGCCTTTCTGCTCTGCTGGTCTGCTGCGCTAGTCAGAAAAACGGAGAATGGAAATGTGAAGGCACGCAATGAACTTCAGGACTTTGTCTGAGAAAAAAGTCAACTTCTTGCCGTGGATAAGAGCAAAGACATGTTCAGTGTCTGAAGTTTGCTTCTTTGGGGCCTAGACACTGAGGACTTAAATTACACATGCTTTTTTCTGCTCGAGTGATGCATACGGAGGTCACTATGTGGCCTAACAAACAAAAACATTCCTCTGAAACTGGTCAGGGTTTTTGAAAGTTCTTAAGGAAGCCTGGAGAACTGTTCCTCAGTACAAGAACATCTGGATCTTTGGAAGCAAAATATGAAGAAATGAGAGGTGGCTCAAGACTTGCACAGTACTGTACGTGTTTGAGAGAATGGCTCAGTAATGGGGGTTCATGGGTCCAATACCATGAGTTGTATTAGGAGAAGTTCAGTTCATTGTCGTCATTGCTGATCAATCCCTCACCAAGACAGGGACAAGAGGTATCCTGATGACCTTCTCATCTGTTCTCACTATCCGCTATGGGGTCTTGAGATCTGAAACAGAACAATTCCCATACCACACCATAATGCAGCTACAGAGAATGCTGTAGATTGTTCCTTTGCAGAATGTGATGAGGATTGGGGGGGGTGGGGTATGCTTTCCTCAGTGTCCACAGGAAATAGAGACGCCGCTGGGCCTTCTTGACAAAAGAGCTGGTCTTGAGGGTTTGTATACAACTCTGCATAATGTGAACATCAAGGAACTTGGGCTCTGAGTGAATTGAGACAGAACAGGGTGGTTCATTAGCACAGGGCAGACGTGTGTGTGGTCGTTTAGTCCTGACAGAAAAGGGGCTGTAGTTTTGGCACTGACACTTTGGGGTTGGTGCCGCTAGCTCTCGTCAACCGCACTCCGGAAGTGGAGCAGGCTTTTAATTGCCGTCCCAAAGCACAGCCTACCAGCCTTAAATATAACACTGGACCCATCCATCACACACTCCCGCATTCATGAGGCTACACTCGCATCCCTCCAAGCCATGAAAAGATGGAGTGTTAAAAACATAACTGGGGCAGCGACGCTCGCCGGACGTGCGTCCGGACTGAGAAATATGCGTCCACCCCGAAGATGACACGACTTTTACAATGTGACATAAGGCTCCTTTCATGGGTCATTTCAGCTCCTCATAAAGACTCCATTAACACACGTGTCTGTTTTTTTATCTCTCTCTCTCTCTCTCTCTCTCTCTCTCTCCCTCTCTCCCCCCTTTCTCTCTGTCTATTTGTATCCTACTCTAACCCTATGTGTCTTATCTATTCTCTCCTTCCTGTCTCTCTCTCTATGTCTATTTAATTCTTGTACTTTTTTTATCCATCCCTCGTTTCGACCTCTTTCTCTTTTTGCTCTTGTTTCTCCCTCTCTGTTCATCTTTTTATCACTATTTTTGTCCCCTCCTCTCTCACTCATTTTCACACTCTCTCTGTTTTTTCTATCACTCTCTTCTCTCTCTGTATTCCTCATTGTTTCTTCAGTCTCTCTCTCTCTCACACTCTCCCCTCTGTCTCCCACTCCCTTTCTCTTTCCCTCCTTCTTATTTCTCTGTGTTCCTCTTTGTCTCTTCGGTCTCTCTCTCTGTCCCTCATCCTCTCTCACTTTCGTCTTGTTCAACTTTTATTTTCCATGGTGAATCATTGTTGCCCGAGTGGAGAGAGGATCACAACTGAAACTGAAGCCCTTTCTTCATTATTTATCTCCTTATTTATCAGAGTGAAATAAAGTGGCAAGTCCTGTTCTGTGCCGAGGCAGCATCCCCGGTTAGAGCTTTGAAAAATCACATGAGAGTGTTTTCACTTTACTTAACTCTTTTGTGTTTTTTAACAGTTCTCCGCATTGCTGTGTACATTTTTTTGTGTTGTGCATTTACCTCAGTCATTCTATTTGACTGCAGAGCAGTGAAACATCTCTTCATCAGTGAGACGACATTACGCTCATTGCTGGTGTAATTCGTTTGACAACCATGGTTTTACAACAGCACAAGCTGCAGTTGCTATGGTTAGAGTGTCATAGTTGAACAAATAACAGAAAAGACAAGCTCTTATAAAAATGGTGTATAAAGGCATGTAATCATAACAACAGCTTGACAGGGTCATTTGCCAGTGTTGCTTTGATGCTTGTCAGGTGGTTCAGTTTTTGTGCAAACTGCAAGGTTTGTTTTACGTAGTCAGTCTGCAAGTGTGTGTTTTCATGGTTGTGTGAGTTGTGCTTTTGAGTGTCCGGCATGCTGCTTGCTCCATCTGTTAGTTGGTGCATCAGCTGGTGGGACTGAGTTTAGTGGGATTTAGTTATTGGTGGACTTTATATGTATAAAAGTATCAAAATACAACTCTAAGTGTATAAGACGACGGTGTGTTGACTCTAAACCTGAATCTCCACTAAACTGCAGTGTTGATCAGTGTTCAGTGTTTCTGATCCCATTTACTTCTCACTTATGTGAATAGGTTCAAATGCAGAGGACTCAAGTCATTTCCTCTGTGAACAACATAAAGAACTATTATCAGCAACAACATCTACTCTTCTAGGAAGGCTTTAACATTGCTGTGATGATTTGATTGCATTGGGATGGTCAAATAGTGACATTCTGGATGATGTACTCAAGCTTATCCCAGAAGAGCTCCATGACTCCAGAGACTCCACAGTCCAACACTGAGGAACTTCACTGGAAACATCTGCTGTGTACAGTCTGGCCCAACCTATTTTGCTCCAGAGTATTAGTGAGATCAGATACTGATAGATTATTGCTGTGAGGACTGTAAAGTGTCGATTTATCATACATGAACACACCACAGCCCAGAGTTCTCTGCGTTTAAACCCACTCACCCAAGCTCATGGGGATTGTACCTTGTTTAAGGGTACCTCACTAATGCCACTAGCAGTCCTGGTATTGCAAGGAAAGAAAAGTGAAAGTATGTGAACACACCACAGCACACAGTGTGAACAGAACGAAATTCTTCCTCTGCATTTAACCCATTCACCAAATGAAGCGCCCTAACCACTAGGCCACAAGCTGCCCTGGAACTGATCCTGGAACATCGCTGTTAATATTTAATTGTTTGAGCGCATTAATGAGGTCAGGCTTTGATGTTGGAACTCAGGCTTTGATGTTGAGGATTTGATTGCATGAGAGCATTAGTCAGGTTCTGATGCTGGAACATTGCTGTGAGAATTTGGTTGCATGAAACAATTAGTGAGGTAGTGATGTTGGAGCATTTCTGTGAGGATTTCATTGAGAGCATTAATGATGTCAGTGTAATGAATACAGGAAAGGATCCAAGTGCAGAACAAAGCGTAGCTTTGTAAAGAGAAATAAGTCCGTGAGGCAAAAAAGGGAAAAAACCAGAGTCCAGAGCAAAAAGTCAAAATCCGATAATCCGTAATCAAAATCAAAGGGCTAGGCAAAAGGGTAATCCACAAAACGAAAGCTGGTCATAACAAGAACTAGAGTCAGAGAAATGCTTAGTAACTAGGTAGAGGCTAGAATACTTCGCACTGGCTTGATGTCAACAGGGCCTATAAATACCCCTAGGTGCTAGTACTCAGGTGATTCGGATCTTTGCCTGATTGGGTTGGATGAGCTCCTGGAACTGGATCGTTCTTGTCCTCTGGATCATGACTCCAACTCCGTTCCATGCCTTACAGTCAGGTAATGATGTTGGAACATTGCCATAGATATTTGATTGCACAAGAGCAGTAGTGAGGTACTGATATTCTAACATTGCTGTGAGGATTTGATTGCACAAAAGTACAAGAGATGTTCTGGATTACAAACTCCACTCCAACTCAATCCAGAGTAGCTCCATCACTCTGGAAACCAACGCTGTGGGGGTTAGACCTCAGGCTGTCTTGGTCAGTACTTTTCTGTGGATAGATGTTTCAGATGTGGCCCAGCCAATTAGATTCGAGCACTGTTTTCTCACAATGCAGCTCACGAGGGCAAAAAAAAAGAAGTGAGCAGAACTTATCCGTACTGAAGCAGATGTAGTGCACAGTGGGGCATCTCTGGGGGTTTGCAGAATAAAGCTGGTATCTTTTTGGCAGTTGTTTGAAGTAGATGGATGGTTGAACTCCAGATGTCCACTAGCAGAGCAGGCTGATGTCTCTAGTGTGAGGAAAACAGTGTTTGGACTGACAGGGTGAATAATAACCCACATGGCTCCAGCCTGGACCACGACTGCAGTTCACATGGGTCAGACTGGAAATGAAGGTTAAAAATAAGAGAAAGTGCATGAACTATGCTAGTCACATATGGACCCTGATGTTCTACACACACACACACACACACATACACACACACAAACATACGCACAGAGCAAGTGAAGCCGCAGCACATGAAAAATCGCCTTTAAGAACAGTGAATCATCTCCAGCTCTTCTGCAGGAGAATTAAACAGAGGCAGAAAATGCCATAAATTGAATGATTCATAAGCAAAACTTCACAAGGATTCCCTCTCTTCCTCTATCATTCTCTCTCTCCCTCTCTCTCTCTCTCTCTCTCTCTCTCTCTCTCTCTCCATCTCTCTCTCCGTGGGATGTAAAGGGGGATGAAATGTGGGATGAAAGGGATTTAATGTAATAATATAATGTAAGTCAGTGTAAACTTTAGTGTCTGAATCTAACCCATGTTTAGACTTTTTAGAGACACTTTGTGCTTCCACACTTTGGTCACTTTACTGGAAACACCACCTCGTGCTTTCATTGACTGGGCACTTTATTGGAAACACCTTGTACATCCACTCACTGGCCACTAAATTGGAAACACTAAGTGCTCACTGGTCACGTTATTGGAAAAAGAGTTGGTGAAAAAGAGGCTCTAAAGGTCTCATGGTCATTTTAATTCATTTTTGCTTGTTTTGTAAATTATGTATCATTTAAATAGTATAGCAACAAAACATTAAGTGGATCATCATGACTATTTATTCGAACAGAGAAATGTGGGATTACAGAATAAATCATTAGTTGCTGTGCTTCTTAATGTGCTGTATGTGTGAAGTGCACACACTCTCTGTAGCTACACGGGGTCCCGCTGAGGGGGTTTTTGTAATGAGAATTTGTTTATCATGAGGCTTCCTAATCAGTGGGGCCGGAGTGTGAGTGTGTGTGTTCAGCGTCAGCGCTTTTCAGTGCCTTACAGCTACTGAATATTACAGCATTAGGGAAATAAGAGCCTCACAGTACATGTTTGTTTACTCACTGGTGCGTGCGTGCCTTTGTGTGTGTGTGTGTGTGTGTGTGTGTGTGTGTGTGTGTGTGTGTGTGTATGAGTGGCTGTGTAGGAATGTGTTACGGTTGTTTACCTTCATCCTGTAGAGTCAGTGCTGTTACCCACACTCATACTGATATGGCTGTAATTACATTGTTAATTATATTATTAATTACATCATTAATTACATTTACATTTACTTTATGAATGAACAGCTTCCAGTCTCCTCTGCTTTTTCGTCTTCTCTCTCTCACTTTCTTGTCCTTCTTAAACCCTCTCTCTCTCTCTTTTCTGTCTGTCTTTCTCTTTTCTCTCTCTCTCATTCTCTCCTTCCTTTCCCTTTGTTTCATTCTTTTACTCACTCTCTCTCTCTTGCTCTTGTTTCTCATTCTGTTTATCTGTTTTTTTTTATCTCTGTTTCTTTCCTGTCTTATCTTTTCATTCTCTTTCTGTCCTCCTCCATCAATCTCTTTCATTTTCTCTTTCTTTCCCTCCATTCCTTTTTCTCTCTATGTGTATGTATGCATATACATATATATATATATATATATATATAGTTTTTTTTTAACTATTTATTTATGTATCATTAATGATTATGACTGGTCATTTACTACTAAATGTTTTTTTCCACCTGTGTAGAGTTTGTCAAGCCTAGCAACAGTTGCTATGAAAATACACATTAGTGTAGATGCTGATGTTACATCTCAAGGTCAAAATTACTGTGCGGAAGTAGGTCGTTTCAGCAGAAACAGAATTTCACCTCCTCTTCTCTCCAGAAAATCTCAATTGCTTTAACTTCCTCTTCTTTTCTTTCCTTTCCTTTTCTTGTCTTTTTTCTTCCATCGCTTTTTCATTTTCCTCTCCTGGACTCTGGCTGACCCAAATGAGCCGCCACAGATGGTCAGAGGAGATTACATACCTCCAACATCCATCATTCTCTCACCTGATCTCTCTCTCTCTTTCTCTCTGTCTCGCTATCTCTCACACTGTCTCTCTCGCTCCTGCCTCTGATCCTGCTGTGATGTATTAAATTTATTTAAATAGATGATGATGATGGTGATGATGATGATGATGATGATGATGATGATGATGATGATGATGATGATGATGATGATGATGATG
>JBBJLS010071390.1:0-11141 GCA_037577275.1 Bryconaethiops microstoma | reverse complement strand
GTGTGTGTGTGTGTGTGTGTGTGTGTGTGTGTGTGAGAGAGAGAGAGAGAGAGAGAGAAAGAGAGAGAGAGAGAGAGAGAGAGAGAGAAATTTAATGAGGGAGAGAGAAAGATGGAGAAAGATGGAGAGAGGGAGAGAGAAAGAAAGAAAGAGAGAGAGAAGGAATGAGGGAGAGCAAACGACAGAAAGACAAAGCGAGAAACAGATAGAATGAAAGTGAGAGAGAACGAATGAGGGAGTGAGAAAGAAAGGAAAAAAGGGAGAGACAGAAAGAATGAAAGGCAAGAGATAAGAGATAGAGACAGAGAGAGACAGAGAGGGGGAATGGTGGAGAATAAGAGAGACGGAGAGAGAGAGAGAGAGAGGAAGACAGAAAGAAAGAGAGAGATAGAGGGAAAGAGATAGAGAGAGAGGCAGCAACAGACCTGAAGTTCGCGCCAAAACAGAGAGGAGAGGCGACGTGCGCGCGCGTGTAAATAATAACAATCAGTTCAGAGCGTTTTTAACGTGTTTCTGTGTTTTTACCAGCTTCTCTTTGTCCCACATTTCTAACAGCAGCAGTAAGGATGAACTTCATTCTGCCGAGCTGAATCTGACACGAACACGCCCAGTACGCACTGGAGGCAATTCCCTTTAACACACACACACATACACAAACATACACACTAAATATTCCTACACAGAGTGAAGGAAGCATCCTATATGTGCCCAGTAAACCATAACTGTTTATAAACGATAATAATTCTGTTACCTGAATAACGGAGCGTGTCCAGATCTTTGGTCACTTCTTATTGCTCTTCTCACCCAAAAGAAAAATAAAACCCACACAGAAAAACAGAAAAGGACGGATTCCTGAGACGATGCCCACAAAACCGCACTGCTCACCTCACGCTCATGGCTGAACAAAAAAGCCTGTCAGACAGAAAATATAACCAGTCCGACCAGACCTGTGCAAAATAATAACACTAATAATAACAAAACACGCGCGCACCAAACAAAATGATAACGCACGTGCCACGTGGTTTTATTGCTGCACTCGGTAGTATAATAATAATAACAATAATAATAACAAAAACAAATATACCCCGTTTTTTAGAAAAGCGACATAAAAAACGATGTGCTGAGCGCAGCGCGTGCGCAAGCAAAGACCATGTGGCGCAAATAGAGCGGCACGAGCTGCTCGAGGAGGGCGTTTCCACAACGCAGGTGAGTGAGCGCGCGCGGAAGACTCGCGTAGTCCCAGTGATCACGGACCCTCTTTTGAGGTTTTGCAATTTGCTCGATTGTGTAATTTTACATTTATAATATTTTTAAACACGTGAGCAGAGATGATGATGGAAGCTCGTGGGACGGGGGGTTGGGGTTATAACATGGTTCTGTTTATTTGAACGGAGTGTTTGAGGCTCATAGTGTAGCACGTGGTCTTGCATTGATGCCACTATTGATGTAGGGGGAAGAGGGGTCTGTGTGTTTTAGTTTGCAAACCCAATTCATTGGGCTGGATCTTGCAGAGAAGAGGGGTCGTACTGATGGACAGGTGTGGGAGGGACTCGTGCAGCTTCTGTTCATTCACCTGTTCCTACATGTTTACAGTGAAGCTCTGTGTTTATCACACAAGCTCCCCCCCCAATAACCTACACCATTCCGACCACCAGAAGCCTGCAGAACAGACAACTGGGGCAAATTTGCACGCACACACAGCCTGTAGTCTATAATCTCTATAGAAAAGCATTGCCAATAGGGTGGGTTGCTTTGGGGCGGCCTTGCAAAGGTCACCATGCCCAGTGCCAAGCATTAGCATTGGACAGTAACATTGTATTCTCTGAAGAAACAGAGCTCCTCACAGCTCCTTTGTTTTGGAGTTGGAGTGATCCAGACCTAATCGTGCAACATCAGTACCCAACCTCACTAATGCTTTTGTAGCTGAATGCAATCAAATCCCCATAGCCATGTTGCAAGACCTACTGTTAAGCCTTCCCAAAAGAGTAGAGGCTGTTTCTGCAGCATAAAGGGCACAGACTGCCCTATTAACTACCCTGGACTGCAAAAGAAACAATGGATGAGTAGGTAGTCAGATTTTGGACATAGAGTACATGTTTAAACATGGGTTGCATCTTGAATCTGTGCCAGAATAGTGGTCACCTGGTCCTACCTTCAGGCATGTATCTCTTTGTCTATGTTTTTTTTTTTATTATTATTAAATCAGCTTGCATTGCATCAGCCTATACGAACAACCCCCACCTTGATATGGCGTCAACAATAGCCTGAAGGGCAGAGATTTGGGACAATGATAAGATGCTGAAGGACAAAGTGCTAAACTCCTGACCCATCATTCCTTCCATTCATGCATCTCTTTATACATGTTTACAGAATAAAGCATCTTGCCTTCCACCCCCACCAGTGTCATCTCAATGTTTTCAGCAGCCCTGCTTGGATTTTAACCCTTACTGTACCTCCCGTCTCCCATCTGTCTGGTATGGAAAGGGTTAAAAAAAAGCCATAATCCACATAGATTAAAGTCTGCAGAGAGGATGAATGCAGGGTAGCCATTGAAAAACAGCCCTCTGCTTTCTGGGAAAACAGTGGATTTATAACAGTAAAGCTTTTCCATGCATGTAACTATCAAAACTGCAGAGCGATTCCAAACAGCAGCTTATTCTGGTTTAAATTTGAAAATATGAAGTCATGAGGCTGAGCATCATCATCATCATCATCATCTAAGTAATAAATGCCATTTTCACACCATTAAAGTTATTACAATTCTGTATTACAACTCTGATGGGTTCACATCAATCTTTAATAAAATCCTCATGTGGAATGGGTATAAACTGCTTGTAAATGGAATTTACAAGCAGTTAATTATATTATATTAAATAGCTGTTCCGCAATTAAAAGATAACATTTACACTATTTAGAAACAGATTTCCCACAAGTTTTTTAAAAACACACAAGGAAGGTGCTGGGTATTGCAATAAATCTCTCAAACCAGAGATTATATTGGTATATGCTGCGCTCTTAAAATAATTCTTCAAATTAAGGAACAGAACATTCCTAAAGCCCACCAAATCTGTATATATATTGTATCTGTGGCTCAGTCTGTTACCCATTGTTCTTGTTCAAAGTCACTCAACCACAGGTTCAACTCAGAGCCTTAAACAGAACATGGCACCTTCCAGTGGGCAGTTCTAAAACTGCAAGAGAATAGCAAAGCAGTGAAAACAGGAAAGTGTTACAAGCAAAAGAAGGCTCATTGTAGAAAACAAAAATATTTAATGCATTTTTGTAGAAATCACCTTACACCATGTTCTAAAAACGGACTTTGGCAGTGGCAGTAGAGTGGGACACCAAATACATACAGTAGGCTACAGTACATTCAGACATGAGAGATGTTTCAAATGACAACATATATGCCCTAGAACCTCTAAAAAACATTTTAAATTAATCTGAAAATCAATATTTTACACAACTGTTTTGTATTCATCCTCATAAAAGGAACAACAAAAAAAAAGGCTCAAAATAATGGTGTCATACATGTATTTTACATTTTCTTAAACATCACTATATAACTGGAAAAACATTCATGAGTAAATTATAACCGTTTAGAGCTTTTCTGGCAGGGACTGACGATTCCTAAGCATAAAGTAAATGTATGGACTTTAAAAGTTGTGCAATCAGTAATTTCACGATGCTTTCTGGTATAAATGTAGAGTTCAAGTCCATGAAAACTGGAGAGTGAATTAATAAGAGGATCACCAGCCATACACATTGTGATTTTATGCCATATAGACTTTTTAAACAGCAGCCGTGAAATGCTTACATCTGCAGTGTAGTACTGCGAGTGGATGACTGATGTCCTTACGTGACAGTTATGTTATGAGCCAGAAATCTTTAGCACACTCCCAAATGTTGAGACATGTTTCACAGACAGAACCAGCAACTCCCAGAGGGCAGGAAAACACCACAGTTCAGTGTCTTCCCTGCTCTCATTTAACTTAACTAATCCAAAGACTTTGACGATTATTAGAATATGATGTGAATAAAGTAATATTTCAGTGTTTTCGATGTGATCTATATCTTCTGTGTATGTAGTGTATGGCCAGTGACCAAAGACAATAACTTCAAAAACACAATAGAATTCAGTGGGCATGTGCTATAAACACATATCCTTTTCTCAGTACTGGGAATATGTGGTCTGTGGCAATCAACAAACTGTATGTTCCAGATACAGCAGACAGAGATTAGGCTAAAAAACAGTAACACTGAACAGCACAGTGCTGCTGTGCTCCAGTAATGAAGTTAACCATCCCCAGACTACCTGCGTCATTCAAGCACCAACAGCAAGTCGTATACTTGCTAGTGAAACCTTGTAGGGCAAACACCTCCTTGAAACAAAAGCTTTTTAAAGATAGAGTATATTTTCGCTTCTGTTCAGTAGCGAAGGCAACCAAAGAATGCTAATAGTGTTATAATAATAATTATTATTATAGTAACCAATTTATGCTTAAATATTCATGCTCCATATTACAATCTGGTGCATTTAAGCAGAAGCCTAATTCAGTAAAACAAAGTTTTAGCTCAATAAAAGCGCCGCTATTTTCTGTATTACTATTTAAGGCGATTATAATTACTTAAGGTTTCTTGGGAAACAGCATATTTCACTTCTCTAGGTACAGTATTCAGCTGTATCAAAGAGTAGTGTTGCAATGTGCAAATAATAATAAAAAACCCACTGTATTTATACTACATAACAGTCGTGAGACTGAAGGAGTACACTGCTACTGACTGATGAGATGGTAGAAATTACCTATATAAAAGGTCAAGTTCTGAATTAAAAAGTTTTTTTCCCCATTAATGAGATTTAACAGTAATGTAGCACCCCAAAATCACACACTATAAATCTGAATAATGTATATTAATACTACACCAGTACATTTTTTGCACCAATCAAATATTAAGAACCTGCCATTTTGAAAGGCCCACTAAATATGAGCTGATACGGAGCAACGCCCCAAATCAGTGAAAGCAATGCTGACCAATTTTGGACACCAGTGATGGCTGAAATCGAAGATTGGTCCAAGAGACCAGTGAGAGGTAGTTAACTTCAGTAATTTTCCTTACTCCCTCCACATCTCAGAGCAAATGAGAGAGAACAAAAGAACAGGCAGCTGGTTGGACGGAAGCAAAAAACGTACTATTGTTTGTCTCCTCAAGGCTGCCTTCATGGAGGCTTGGTAACGGCGTGCGTTGCTACAGAGAGCTCCGTCAACCGGGCAAAGAAAGCACCATTATAACAGGAACAGCTCCGCACTTACTTAAAGAAGCAACACTTCACAAGTGACAGGTATTAAAGATGCGTTGCATTTTTGTTTTAATTATAAATAAAAAAATAAATCTCTCAAATGTCCAGGAAGCTCCTGGGGGCATCGCAAATCGCACTGAGGAATATTTCTGTAGGTTTGCAAGCTTGAATACAGCAAGATGAATATCATCTATCCCCTTGCCCCCTGAAACCACCATAGCTGGGGAGAACTTTCAAATGAGCACAAAACTTGGGAAAAAAAAGCTTTGCTACCTGGAGTTTTAGAATAGCTTATCCTTCAAAACAAATACTTAAACTCCTGTCGAACTTTAAAAAAAAAAAAAAAAAAGCTTTAAGAGGCTGAAGACTGATGCCATTTTGTGTACTCTCAAAGCCGTTATTAAACAATACAACAGCATTCTGCTGTGAGCAGGTCCTGGACATTTCCACCTTCCCCTCTAATGCACAGCGTAAAAGTGCCTTCGTTTTAAACTTCGTTTCGTACTCAGCTTTTAAGCCTCGACTGAAACCAGGCACTTCTCACAGCACTCATCATCCTGCGGGACTAGCAGCTGGCAGAGTGCAGCACGAGCACAGAGCAGCGGGCCCTGACGCAGTTCTGCCTCAAAGCTCTGGTAGCCCTGACACACGCTTTGCTCCTCCAGGTCCAGCAGCAGCGCCACCACTAGGCCGACGGAGCTGAGCCGCTGTGGGTGGCGCTCGTAGATGGGGTGTGTGAGCAGCAGTGGTTGATTCTGGACGTTGATCTGGTAGTAGAAATCAGTTTCAATCTGCAGCACTGTGTCAGCCATGGGTGAGAGCTTGGAGCACTGGAAGAGCTGCAGCAGCGGACCCTTGGCCATCACGCCTACCCAGTGGGCTGGTAGCACAGTGCGGCGCAGGGCAGTCAGCAGCTCCAGCAGGCCTGGGTCTTCGGAAGGGTCCATTTCTTTAATGTCCATCAAACTGCAGATCTGGGTAATACGTGAGACGGACAGGGAACGGGGAAACCAATGAGTGAGTCAGAGTTAAAATCAATGAAAGCAATCAACAGGGAAAAACAGATCAAAGATTTGGATGACCACCAGAAATGCAAAGTTTCTGCTGAGAGAAAAACATTCTCAAGTAGAGATCTGTGGTAAGTTATAATTTAACATTTGGTCTTCTATGTGGCATTTACCACCTGTGGCATTTATTTACCTAGAGTGATCCTGTACAAAGCACGCCTAATCCCAAAATTCTGCTGTCTATAACACATTCTCTACTTTTCTCCCTTTGTGTTGTGGGTATACACAAAAGACTGTGTTGGTCTTTGCCAACACAAAGGGGAAAGGTGCCATGAATAATGACAAAGGTTGCTGTTAATCCTACCCCTAGGGACTGTGAGTCTTTTTTCTCAGGTAAACTCATAGCCATGATTGCGGTGAAGCTGTTTAAAATTCTAAATAAGTCTAAATACCATTTACATCCGATCTAATGCAGACCCTGGCAACATGCTGGAACTGACCATAGGTGTACTGTCTGGAGGCTTTGGTGCAGGCTGTGGTGGAGACTGTGGTGCTGGGACAATCTGTGGCATGGCTGCTTCCACCTGGACCAGATTTAGCCAGTTCTTGTTCAAAGCCTCACTCAGTTGTGCATTGCTGCTCAGGATGTTGGAGACTTGTGGATGGGCAACCTTGCCTAGAATGTCACTGAACTGTAGGACGCCATTGCTGCTCTGTTTTACTGGGCCTTCAGGTAAGCCTGCCACAGTAAAGACCCAACCCTAAAAACACATCCATATACAGAGACAGAGCGATACACACACAGGCAGACAGAAAGGTGGTTATGGGAATGCTTCATTTCATAGTACTAAAATGGCTAAGGTGAAGTCTTAGGGTGTTTCCACACTTAGTCCATTTAATCTTTTAAAGCGAACTCAGACTGATTATTCAGCATTTTTTGCATATATGTGAACACACCAAACAAACTCAGACCCCTTTGAAATGAACCCGGAGGTGGTCTCAGTCCAGTTTGTTTAAATTGTGCGTTAATAACACAGAGCACTCATGGATCACTTGGACAATTTTTGCCCTCTAGCCTGGCCATAAGCAGATCACATGGTATAGCCCCGAGAAACAAGAAACAATGGCCGCAGTCATTGGATGAGGAAGTGTGCGCTTCTTGAAATATGGAATGAAGAAAACATTAAACGTCAACTATCTAAAACACACAAGAATGCAATTGTATTCTCGTAGTTTGCAGCTCACATGAATAAAATATATGTTGCCTGATCAGTTTGTCATGTCGCTGCATTCTTCTTTGTGTCTGTCTCCTTTTCAGTCTCCTGAGTTTTTTATGTTAAGATGTAATTGTTCTATTTTGGTTTTCCCTGTGTTGGTGGGCTATTCAAGAACCACCACATGAAGACAAGTATAGCAGCAGCCAAGAACCAAGCTCCATTTCTGTTGGTGCACTTTTTGGGCCACTTCTAGAGCACCAAGTCATTTCCTTTAAACAGGACTATATGTGAAAACACCCTCAGTTTCAGGTACTCACCTGAGGAGGCTGGCAGGACTCAACGAGGCCTGGCTGACCTCCGCTGCTGTTCACAATATCCATAATGCCATTCTAAACCAGATACAACAGAGGCACAGTTTACAAACACAGACAACACCAACAACACGGTTTATCAATAAACAATTGCACATAACAGCCCATATTGGAGACATTGCTGTACAAGGGACATGTAAATAAGGGCTCTGCAGTTTTAAAGAGTCATAAGTCCTTAAAACCTACTTGCAAAGTTATGACTTCATTGATTCTAGGAGTGTGGATGTTTGGGTAGATCTCCTTATAATAAACATTACTGCCATCATCACATGCCATAAACTGGGCCTGTGAGAACAGAAGAGCATGAGTAATCCAGTTTAACTGCCATCCATGCTCTACCCACTAATGTTCTGCCTTACAGCTACCTTAAAAAGCAATTTTACAAGATAAGTGATCTTTACTCAACATTTCACACATTGCTTGCTCAAAATTAATGTATGCTCTTCTTATAATAAAACATGTAGTTGTTCAGTGTTTTTTAAGCATCTGGATAAGAGCGTCTGCTTAATGCTGTAAAACAATATTCATGACATGATAGGTACACTGTGACATATGATGTAATTTATCATTATAAAAATCACATTGCCCAATCTTATTTGGAGCCAAAAAAGCCATGAGTTTCACCTCCTTCAGACTCTCCAGTCCTCTACCCACAATCTCAGTTTCGTCCATCTTGTCATTCTCCACGTCTTCCTCTTCTTTGAGTCTGTACCTCCGTTTCCTTCTTCTACTTTGTTGGACTTTCCTGCTGGGAAGCAGCTCTTCATCCTCATCATTATTATCTTCATTGTCTGAAAAGTTGTTGTCCCACGGGCGGGATCTGCCTTTCTGCCTCCTTGGTCTGCCAGGCTTTCGGAATGTCTGTTTTCTTGACTGTTTTCTTGACTTCTTTACATCTTCTTTGTCGTCTGTCAAATTGACACGCTTATGGTGTTTAACTGTCCATGTCTGAAGTGAGAGAAACCAGCTGGGTGAGAACCATCATCAGAAACCGACTAGGACACATGACGCAGGACCATATACTGCGTCATATTGCAATTAAATTGCTACATACTGTTTTTATAATGTGACTTGTAATAATGTGACTAAAATCAAGAGTATTAAAGAACTGAAGAGGCGGAATATCAAATCTACACCGTTTCTCACACATGCCAGGGTTGATTAGAAAAGGCATGATTAGTGTTCAACTTTTGCTTGTTTAGTTTAAAACCGGAGTTACAAGGCTAATGTAGCTAACAAACATCAGAAGTCAATAGTCACCCAAATCAGATCAGGTCTCTCAACCTGCTCAAACATCTCGGGCTTTGTTAAGGTGGCACAGACTTGTATGCGGTTTAGAGTATGACTTACTGTTATCCTATTAAAATAATAATAACCTAGGAATCTGATCCAAGATCAGTCCTTTCTGGGCCTGATGTCTGAAATGGTTGTTTGAAGCAAATCCATCCTACTGACACCTGTGGCAATCTATCACACTTAAAACATATAGTCTTGGGACATATTTTGATAGGTAAATCAAGTATACAGCCCTTTCCATTTATTTCTTGAAATGTCTATGCCCTGTCTCACATACAGCCTCTGGATGGAATGAGCAACACAAAGCATCTTGGTTTTTGCTTCCATGCTCATACCAATAGGGCTTTCACACAGCCTGCATGAGCAGTGTGGCAAGCTGGTTTTTAACTGCTACTTACTTAACCATTCTTAACCACTATTCTGTGAAATACTAGTTTTATACAAATTTTCCTGAAAGTCTACCAGATTCTAAGCTCTCAAGGGTAAACGGGTGTACCATGCTCTTTCATTAATTATATTTTTATTGGGTAAATACATTTTAATTGGCTATTGAACTTGCTTGCTGTACCAATGTATTCCAATTATTAAACCAATGTATAAAATAACAATTTGGTTGGTTAGTATATTCCTAAGATTCTTCTGCAAGCAAATGAAGAAAATTGTGCCTGGTCTTGTCAAGACAATAATTAGATTCTCTAAAAGAAATCTTATAATTTGAACATGTTTGAACCTGAAATTCAACTTAGCATAAAATGATGTTTACCTGGAGGCGAGAGTGAAACTGGCACTGACGAAAACGGCATTTCTGTCTTTTCTTGTTATGGCCGCCAAATTTGGGCTTGTCTATGCAAAAATCACATTTGCCGCAGTCCTTTTCCCGGAGGCAGGCCTTACACTCGCCACACATCCGCCGTTTGCGTTTCTTTAGCCGGGACTGTTTACAGGGAGAAACAGAGAACGAGGCATGAGGAAACAAAATAGGCTGTCTCACAATTGGCTCCAAGTTTATTTGAAACAGTTTATTTGAAAGACTTTCTTATATTAAATACATTTTATAAGAAAGGATAAACACAACAGAAATAAAATTTCTTTGCTAGATTCAATGTATTAGACTTACAGTATAACAGTTTGACATTTTTATGGTAACAGCCAAATTCTAAAAGGTAAGACATTTCATATTACACATATTAACAACTGATCTAACACTGACATGGAAAATACATAAAACTGGTAAAAAAATAACGAGTGATGTGACTTACATCTATGTCATCATCATCACCACCATCAGGCACATAATCATCATCTTCGCTGTCCTGCTGCTTTCGGAGAACAAAAAAAAACCCTTTTTAATTACTATCAATAAAAAATCAATGATATTTAACAGTTGATAATGTGCATTTTGTGTAATATAAAAGTATTGCATTTTTAACATTATTAAATTCTAAAATAATTAAATGAAAGATAACCATGTGACTAAGTGGACCAAGACCAAATATAAATGTTAGTAGCTTTACCTGAATTGCATATCAACTACAGTGGCTAGGCCTGGTATGGATTAACAGATGAAATTTGGAAAAAAAATGTTAAAAAATAATTTATATATATATATATATATATATATAAAAAAAAAAAATTTCCCCATGTTCTTAAAAATCTCACCACCTTAATTTCCTGATGTTTTTCTGTTTCCCAATTAGCCACCAATCTGAGCAGTCTCTACAAGTCCCAATCAGTCATAATAGCCAGATACTGTTGAATGCTGCGGCAAGGTTAGTCTTCAACATTCCCAAGTTCACTCACACCACACCTTTATTAAGGAACCTTCACTGACTTCCAGTGGCTGCTCGCATTAAGTTCAAGGCCTTAACACTTGTGTTCAAGGCCAAGAACGGACTTGCACCCCCTTACATCGCAGCATTAATCAAACAACGTATCACTTCTCGTCCTCTCA
>JBBJLS010071389.1:0-11141 GCA_037577275.1 Bryconaethiops microstoma | reverse complement strand
ACACACACACACACACACACACACACACACACACACACACACACACACACACACACACACACACACAAACACAGAGACTGTCTGCTGGCTGACATGGTCCCTGATGAAGAAAAGACTCCCCATCATCAACTTGAGCGCACAAACGTGATCGTCTCCTCGGAGACTGCTCCATCACTGTCATCCTCTTTTATCATACGCACACACACACACTCACACACACATATACACACAAATTCCATCTCTGTCTTTCTCTCACATGCTCATTTTTTTCTGTCCCTGTAGCCACTGCATTGGAACGGCTGCTTCCAGCACCTCATCCATCATGAAAGTGTGGCTGGCGGGAGGTGGTCGGCTTGTGATGTCATCACGACCACCGGTCATCCAGAACAGTTTTGGGTTCCTTTTTATTTTCTCTCTGCTGCCTCTGTGATCGCTCACTCTTTCTGTCTTCTTTTGTTTCTGTAAATGGTTGAGCTATAGTGAAGCTCTAGGTTTATTATTCAAGTGTTGGTCCTTATGGAGTATTAACCAAGCATTTCAGAATGATGAAACTGTAATATAAGTTATGTAGTAATGTCTAAATTATAACTGACAACAACAACAATAATAACAATAATAACAAATAAACAACTATTATTATTATTATTATTATTATTATTATTATTAGTAGTAGTAGTAGTAGTAGTAGGAGGAGGAGGAGGAGGAGGAGGAGGAGGATTAGATTATTTTTCTAGGTCATGTAATTATGTAAATACACATTAATTATAATTATATAATACATGACACATAGGTTATATTGTTTCTATTTACTATTTAAATGCCAACTTAACACACATGGAAAAACAAACACCTGTGCACACTTTCCCAGCAGGCAGGGTATAATAAATGATCACAATGTAAAGTCACCCAGCTCAAGGCCTAGTCAAACCATAGTACCTAGAGCTGCCATAGTACAAAGTTGGCAGCTCACTGTTTAGTTAAATTCTGCTACAAAATGTCCAGTTTGCATCCTTGTCAAACTCCACTATCACAGTGCAGGACTGCAGACTAGTGGCCTAGCCATACTCTGTGATCAAGGTTATGGCATAACCAGAGTCCTCTACTGTGATGAAGACTCGCAGCCCAGCCAAACTCTGCTATCTTTATAAAGAGTCTATCAGTTCAGGAACAAAAGAGTCCCTAACAGGCGGGTCATTTGTAATTCAGTTTATAACCTGACTTTTTGTGTTTAACTGGCTATCCATCCAGAGAATTTGGCAAACTCAGGTAAATCTGTACCAGAGTGGTTACAGCCTGTGTATGTTCACAGTGGCCAAAGTGAATGACGTTAGCATGTAAAGGCTTTCTTCATTGTTCACTGTGCTGTTTTTTTTTTTTTCCAAGTGAGTATGCAAGCTCATTCAGGGCTGTTTGGATTGGTGATTTATTTAATCAGAGTACAGATCGAACAGACTCATATTCTTAGTAATGGGTCTCTTGTTCAGAAAGGTAGTTTGTGGCACCAGCTAAATAAAAGAATTCACAGTATTAAGGAAGAAGAGCCGGTGGCAAAAACGGTCAGGTTTTTGCATTGGCCTTAAAATAGCTAAGCAGGTTCTGAAGGGGGTTTGATTGATTGGGATTACAGATGGGATTCATGGAGATAGCTAAAATGATTCTATGTATAGCTAAAAGGGTGCTATGTTTGTAACTGCCAGAGCTCTCCTCCTCGAACCAAGGTTAGTAGTTCTTTACTTGGATATATACTTGATTCTGCTGTGGCATCACTCCTCCTTTTTACACTTTTTGTTTTAAAGAGTTCCCTAAAATCAGAAAGAACTGGAATGTTACAAAATTCTACTTTATTTATGTATTTGTCATGATCAAATGTGTCTGTTTGCTTATGACAGGAGACAGAAAATAATGGCAGGCCTTATCACAGCCCCTATTTCCAAACCTCTGGAAATCTGCACATTTCTTGTGTGCTAGCTCAGGAACCGAGTAAGGAAAATATCTCAATACCATGCAGTCCTCAGGACTGATTGTGGGAACTTCTGTTTGAGCATTACAGTGCCAGTAATCTGTAGAGGCCAGTGACATGTCCTTGGCAGGAAATGGGAGTGAGAGGGTTGCATGTGGAACAGTGAGGGTGGCAAATGTGTCACACTACATCTACAGTATTAATTGGAAGTTTTTTGGGGGAACTTTTCGGCCTTGCTAATTTATGTTACAACCATGGGCTAACGACAGACTTGTTGTGTATGATTTTTTGAGGGAATTTTTGCCCAGTTTTCCACCCACTTGGTAGGAGCACCCTCATTTCACAAGATACTGCCAACACTGGAAGGGTAAAGACCAGTATGTGCTACCTGCGAGTCACTGCCACATTTTTTTGTTGCCAACACAACATGCAGAGGAATGCTAATGGTCAACTTTGTTACATCACTTTATACTCTACTACCTCACTTTATACTGTATATACTTCTCATACTACACTCTAGACTTTCAATTAGCACATGTTCTTTATTGTACATCTGTTTACAGCCGGTACTGGGACCCTTATGCCCTGTCAATTGACCAGCCATATTTTTACACTTACTCAATGTGGTTTCTATGATGCTACCTGTCCTGTGCAGTAATAATATGTTTCCAGTGCAACATCATATCCTCATGTCCAATAATAATCTACGAGGTGGAATATTATAATTCTGGAAGGTTTATATCCTCTTAACACTGTAATCTTGTGAAACGTATGTATGGTGCAATATTATCCATCCTGTAAGTTTACATACTTACTCTACTGTCTCAGATTCACATTCTATTCACATTACTGTTACACTGCCATATTGTCTACTTATTGCATTTTTCTGTCATCCCTTGCACTTTGCTCAATGCTGCTAACTGCCTACTGTGCAATAATCATACTTATGGTGCAGTTCTCATGTGGTGCTGGGCCAACCCATCCGCGGCATCCGCCAGCAAGTGCTCCTCAGCCTGCATTATCCAAGGTACTGAAGACGACGGCAACAGCCACCTCCAAGACCAAAAAAGGCCTTTAGTACCTTTGTTGTGGACAGCGGGAGGAGGGGGAGGAGCGCTCTGACGAGGCGCACTGGCAATCACTCCGCTGTTCCCGTCAATGAGAAGAGTGCGCCCTACATATAAGGGGCCAGCGAGGGAATAGAAGGGAGCGACAAGGAACACCCCACACGTGTACTAACCTAGCTGCTCTCTTCTTTCACACGACTACAGATTCAAGCCCTAAGGAAACACCCTGCTCTAGACCTGGACCCTGAGCACCACCTCCCTGAGCACACCTCAGCACCTCTCCTACCCTTATCAAGTCCTCTCCTCACACTTTATAAAAATAAATCTGCACCACTGGTTGTCAACCCAACGCTGTATCCGTGTCTGTGTCTGAGCCTCGCTAGGAGGTTCACTCATTATTCCAGAAGGTTTATGAAGTGTCCACTTTAGTTGCCTATTTATCATTTGTCTACTGTCTACTGTCTGCCTTAACTTGCAATGTGTTTTATGTTGCTATATGTTGCACCATGGTTCATGGAGAAATGTTGTCTTATCACACTATGTATGCGTACACAGGTGCTGCTGACAATAAAGTAACCTTGAACTAGCAGAGTATCACACTGAGTGATAAAGGGGGTGGGGCATCCTACCCACCCACAGAAAGAATGACTAGTTGTGCCATCTTGGACTTTCAGCCATGGATGTCTGCATCAACACTGAGATTCAAACTTGTGATCTCCGAATGGAAAATGCAGAATTTCCACCTGTCATTCAATGCAGACAACTATCCTCTGCTTTGAGCTCCTCCTTCAAAAGGTGCTGGATTGAAATTCCACTTGTTTCCACATTGGTGGAAGTCTATGATCCCACCAACATTTTGCCCCAAATTTCTCATGGTTGTCCTAGCCAAGTATCTTAGACACATGCATAAGGCATACTGTATTAAACATATTGTATTAGAAATATATCTTGGTGTTTGGCCATACAGCACACCAAATTAGAATAAACACACCCATTATAAATATAATACACACACTTAATAAAAACTAGTGCCTTGTGTCTCATAAAATTCTCAAAATATCCTCATTATATTTCTCTTATATCACCCACCCCTAATATATAATGTACTATTCTAGGAGTGTGCTCTTTTATTTCAGACTGGGCAATGGGGAAAACAAGGCATTGGTAAACATGGTGTTATCAATTGTCCCGGCAATGCACAGACGCTCGATTGATCGAGGAGAGTTTTGAGTGGCTTACACAAGAAGTTGCTTAAAAAGTCATTAGCCATGTTTCCAAACCCTTGTGTGATAATACAGTTGAAGTATAAGATTTCTGTAATCCAATTGCACTATGGGCCCAATCGCATTTGTTAAGTCAACAGAGCAGCAGTAGGCTGAGATTGACTGTGCCAGGCTTTCTTCTCTTCCTCTCTTTCTTTCTCTCTCTTCATCTCTGACCCCCTCTCTTTTTAATCTCACTGAGTGACTTGGGAGCTTCCTCTAGAAGTAAGGTTACTTTACTGTCTTTGACTCTCTCTTTCCTATGAACTCTCCCTAGTTCCCCAGGGTTTGATTCATTCTAATAGGTGCTGTGCTTGCACTGAATTACAAGCAACATCAGAATGACTTTTATTAATCTCAAGCAAGGTTGCTTGGGTGTGGATTGTGGCATCTCATCAGATGAGGGTCCCAAGGGAGGCAGGACTCTACTATGTAATGAGAAACATCTAATGACCATGTGCTGGAGTGAAGCTTGCTTTGTTTAGTAAAAGAGGTGAACTGTAACAGATAATACCTTGAGGGCATAAGAGCCCTGTAAGAGGAAATGTAATAAATCATAATCATTCTTCACAAGGGTCAGGTTGAAAGTCACAATACTAGTTTAGCTAGTTACCTGATCTCATGGCAGTGGGGAACCCTTAGGGCCCTAAAGAACCATTTATGTACATGGGAAGTACCTTAAAATAAATAAATAAATATGTAATATATATATATATATATATATATATATATATATAATGACCTCCGATTTTTTCAGTTCGACCTATGTGTCAATAAAGTCGAAGTCGAGTTGACAAGTCGTTTGATGATGTTATCACACAGATGCAGTGGAGGAACACAGGTGTCCAACAATGAGCAAATTTATTAACATTCTCTGGGACATTAACAGTCAACATGACAATTAAACAAAACAAAACAAAGGCTGATACCTTGAATTTTCTGTCAAATTTAAGTGCACAACAGAAAGTGGGAATAGCTTAAGTTACGGCAGCCAACTCCCTGCACTACTAGCATCACCCATGTTAGCTAGCGGATGCCGTTTCAGATGGCCGTGCATAACGCCAGTACTTTTATTGTACGTTAACATCGACTTGCAGATTGTGCAGGTCACCATGCTGTTTGTGTGGTCTAGAGTGAAGTATCTCCACACATGTGATGTGTGTCCATCACCTACTGCCTCTGCTGCCATGTCTCTCATCTTGTTGTGGTCTTGTGTTTCGATTCTCCTCCACGAGCCAACATTACCGCCCTTTTTATGATGTGACTATCATAATATATATATATAATTTAAGGGTTCTTCCAAGAACGTTTTCAGGTTATTCAGACTTGATTCTTCACATTCATACATTGAATCCCAAGGGTCTTATTCTCTACCCAGATTAAAGTTCTTTTAGCACATGCAGAATTGCAACTGCAGTTATAGGTTCTTGTGTGTCATTGGTTTACCACATCATCTGCAGATCATGGATCCTTTGTTAATTTTCATTCGTAATTGTTTTTTTCCACATCTTAATGAAGTGCTGATACTTTCTTTACTTATTCACTGAAACGAATAATAATGACAAGTAATATACGCAATACATAGTAATACTTTTTATTAAAAATATAGAGCATTTCAAAATATATTCTGGATATAATGGCTGAAACACTATACTGAGATTTTGATGAGATGGTAAAGTTATCTTACACAAGACGTACCGATAGAGCATTAACACACTCATGGCTAGGTTTAAACTGGCAGGTCTTAGGGCAGTTAAGCATGGATAAAGAAAAGAAAAGAAAAATATCTGAAGAAAATAGAACATATAATGATGTCTGGGCAGACTCATTTGCATTTACCTCTGACAAGTGTTACTGAGAACCTTCCAAGACCTTGGAAGGTTCTCTTGCGTTTGAAACATGGAATGCCATCCCCGACACCTACATAAACATGAAGAAGCTTCCATATGGAGTCCTGTTGATCTTTGGACGCATATACACATGTGAGCAGGTCTTCTCCACCATGAACTATGATAAAAAACACCTCTTATGCCTCTTATTGTTTACAGCTTACGATAAAGATGACATCTTACACCCCGAATTTGCAGACCTTTTGCGTTGAGGTTCAGGAGCAAAAGTCCCATTAACCAGGTAAAATAAATAAATAAATCAGATCTTTTGCAAATATGTATTTTACATTGTTTAGTGAAATAGTGCGTTTTTTTCATTTATTTTTAAAAAAATACATTTTCTCAAATTGATTTTTCTGGCCGACAATCTGTTAGCCTACAGGTGATGAAAGGATTACGGCATGTGGCAATTTTAGTGTGCTGCATGGATACCTTAAATTCGGCTTTTTATTTCACTTGAAAGAGACCTTCAATTTAGCATGTTTTTTTTTACAGAGTTCTCATGTTCAAAATGTTTTCTTTGTATAAATAATATTTCACAGTTTTTATACATAGTTTAAAAGTAAAAAACAATACATGCAGTGTTGTCTTCATTTAAGATTAAGATTTGCGGCTCCCGGTGTTTTCTTTTTTGTGGAAACCGGGTCCAAATGGCTCTGTGAGTGTTAAAGGTAGCCGACACATTATATTTACCACTGACATAATAAGGAACTGATAATGGATTTAATTAAATTTAATTAAGAGGAAACATCACAGTAAGCCACGTGATAGTCTGACTGTAAATACCAGCTGTTATCTATACAGGTTTCAACCAGCTGTTTTAAAATGGAAAACAGTGGCAGTTTTATTACAAGATAAAATGGCTGGTATACAATGTATAGAATGTTTTACCGGCTTAAAATTTCAATTTAAACTAGGATGGCCAAAACACAGCCCAGCACTGCTACCTTAGTCATAACATTCTATTGGAAATCCCATAGGAAGCTAGCAGAAATGATCATATAGGTTTTTTGTGTTGATATTAGTGGCTCGAACTGAAGACATGACTCTATTAATCACAGATAACACAAAATAGTATCCTTTTTTATGTTATTATTGGAAGGGATTATGGACAATAGCACTACAATAAAATTTTATCCAGAGCATCTTACATTTGCAAAGCATCTCCTGCAGATATTTGAATGAGAAATCACTATAAAGAGGCAACCCTTACATTTTGAGAAACAATGTTGTCATGGTGGTGGTTTCACAAAAATTAAGAGGTAATTCAGAGTAGTTACTGTATGAGTGATGAAGAGGAATTTTCTCTTTGTGAAATGAAAAAGTTTTTTGTTCATGAAATGGTGCTTTATAGGCAATTTCTACCTCAGCATTCTGCTCATTTCCTCGGCCAGTACCTTAGTAAATGGCGATGTTGGATCTCTTCAAGCCATTTCCAGCCATGTTGTTTGGACATTGTTACAATGACCGTAATCTGCTGTTGCCACAGCTAGTAAAGTGTTTGCTGTGATAAGCCAATCGCTACCATTCACTCTGTCTTGGCGCTGACATCTAGCTCTTCGGTGGTAATCTCTGAGAATCCTGGCTTTTCTCTGAGGGCCTGAAGCTGCACAGAATGTGACAAATTGGCTTCCGGCTGTCGGAAGCCGGGCAATTTGCGCTACGTGGTCCCTGGGCCTATCTGAGAAATCGTGTGAGTTTCACACCTCCTCTTGGTGTTCCCCCTCGATCTCCCAGAACAGCTCTTCAACATGCAGTCAATAGACTTGTTCTTCATTGTACAGGTGCTTTAAAGAGGTATGGGTGTGAATGTATGTGAGAGAGCACAAGGTAGCTGGGAATTACAAGACAATTTACTGCTCAATCCCAAGGCACCAGGAAACACTCTTACCTAGTCCTGGGACTATGGATTTGGAAGCCTGAGCTGCATCTGAAGAAGTTTGTTTCTGTCTGTGAGAGAGAGAACAGAGAGCTCATTATAATGAACCCCTGCTGATATCCCCTACTCCAAAAGCACCTCTGTCTCACTGTAATAAAGGCGAACTGTCTATTGTGCCCACCAGCTCACCATGGGATCAGAGCACAACGCAGAGACAAAAGTGGTGAAATGAAAGTCCAGGTTGTGCAGAGTTGTCCATCACATGGCACTTTCTATAAGGAGATGTTAGATCTTAAAATATTAGATCTAAAATTAAAGGCTCCTAATTAGTTTTTAGCCTGGATTTCTGTATGAAAAGCATAGTGTAGGACCTTTGCATTATGTGAAAGATCTTCATACTTGCACATTTACAGATAAGCAAATGTTTATTATATGTGTACATATATATTGTTTAAAGGTCTAGACATTATATGATTCACTCAAAGCAATGGTAATTTAGTGAAGTCATTGGTTTTATTTAGAACCATGAAAGTTCAAAGAACCATGTGAAATGCACAAACTGTTCATTGCATGGTTCAATGCTTGTTCTCTAAGGTGGAAAACCTGTTGTATATGATCCTAGATCCTTTTTTATTCTAAATATAGGGCTCTTTAGTAAAAGCAAAAAATATATATTTAATACTCTGCATTGCATTTTTTGCATTGTTATATTTTCTTATCAATGGTGGAATATATGTATGTGTTTAGTTAAAATGTATTTAAAAATAGCTCTATATAGCATCCAAAAAGGCTCTTATCACAGAAACTCTTTTGGTTGCATTTAGAAAGGCTTTTTGCTGTGTTTTAGGGAACAAAAAGTGGTTCTTCTGTAGAATCATTCGAGACACTTTTGTGCACCTTTAATGTACAGTTTAATATGTAATATGAACTAATTAAATATGGATTTAAGATTTAACTAGATGTCAACAGCAACCTACATATTTTCAGCAAATACATCCTCATAACTTCTCTCAACCCGCTCAAACTGCATTCAGGTCTCCATCAGGGCGGCAACTTGTTAGTGTGATTTGCATGTATATTTATGCATTTGGCAGATGATTATGCATTTGATGGTTGTAGCTGAAAGTTGTTGGCAGCCTTTTTTGATGATGGGGTCTGCATGCACAAACTCAAGATCAGCATTCTAACATATAAGATGGTTTGTGAATGCACACCCCATCATCAAAAAAGGCTGACAGCAGTTTTTAGGTCCACAATGACATTTATGCATTTACACACCTCAGTGTAAGTCATACTGTGCCCCTTGTCACCACAATGACAATCCCTAATAAAGAACTGGGACTGAGCAACTTGAGAGAAGTTTTGTGGATGTATTTGCAGAAAAGATTTTTTCTTGTGTTTGCTAGCCATGTTAACTTCATAGCTCCAGGTCTAAAATAAGGAAGCAAATGTTTTTACGCCAAATAAGTCTTGGCTGATTAACTACATGGGTACAAGAGAAATTGAAGATCAAATTTCCAAAACTCACTCAAAAATTTTTTAGGTAACACTACTATTGGCATATTTTTACATTACCTCTTTAAGTGCGAGAGTATAACCGACCAAAACTCACTCAGTCCTTGCATAATACACAGTACAAGATTAGGTGAATTTCCAAAACTCACTCAGTCCACTCGCACAGTCGCGAGTGGTACTTACTTACCCACGTCTCCCAGGCGGTAGATGTAGTAGGATATAAATGTCATGTAGTAGGATATAAAAATTTAACTTGTACATAATTTTGTGACATTGAATATCCATTTACCAAAATTGTTTTCATTATATTTTTGAACTAAAACTAAAATGTGCAGGAGTTGCACTTTAGAAACAGACATTGAAAAATGACAAGTAACTGTAAAATTTTGATTAAAAAAATTATTTCCTGTAAGAATTGCTTTCCTGTAGGTAAAAAGAGTAAAACGCGATTTTCCAGAAAAAAAATGCTTTTGGACTGAATGAGTTTTGGAAATTTGCTCTTCAATTGTTTAGATCTTATTACTAAAACTAATTGCTGTGTTCTGTTGTGTTATTGTTTGGGGTGTTATTGTGGTGATTTGTAAAGTGTCTTTAAGCACTCAGGGAAGCTCAAAATAAAATGTATTATTACTGTTACTGTTATAGAAGAGAAAAGCTACAAATATGTTTTCATTGGGGTAGTTATTTTATTTTCTTCAATTTCATGCTTATATTTTATATTGTTCTCGTCTCTGTGACTGTGCAGTTAAACGATTTCCTCCGGGATTAATACGTTTTTATTCTGATTCTGATTCTGATTGCACATACAATCTAAGCCCAGACCAGAGATTTAAAGTTTTTCCATCATTATATTAATCTATTGACTTCATTTGAAGTTAAAATCTAATTTTCCGGATTACATAACATCAGCCTTACAGTTTGTTAATGACAGAAGCATGATGACTTTTTTATCTACTTCATTGGTCTTCTATTCCTTTCAGAAAACTCTACCCTGATGAAAACCTAATGAGACTGATTTTCAAATTAAAAATTGGATATAAATTGGCTTTAAGGCTCTTCAAGGCCTGCATATTCTCGCTGGTTTTCATTTAGTGCTCTGTAATACTCTGATTCTCTGATTTTGAGGAAAATATTTTTGAAGTATTGGGGGTTTATTTTAAAAGAACTATACATTCAGGTCAACGGCCACTGAGCCAGGTTAAATACTGAATACTGAAGCCTGACAGAAACAGAGTTGTGCTCTCCTGGTGTGTGCTCTAAAGACGTTTTCCTTTTCTCTCTCTCTCTCTCGCTCTCTCTCAACTCTCACTCTTACTCTCTCTCACACACTCTCACTCTCTCTCACACACTCTCACTCTCACTCACTCTCTCTCTCACTCTCTTTCTCACTCTCTCTCTCTCTCAAGCTCTCTCACTCTCTCTGTCACTCTTATTCTCTCACTCTCTCTTGCTTTCTCTCTCCCTCTCTCTCTCTCACACTCTCACTCTCACTCTCTCTCTCACACACTCTCACTCTCTCTCACACACTCTCACTCTCACTCACTCTCTCTCTCACTCTCTTTCTCACTC
>JBBJLS010071388.1:0-11142 GCA_037577275.1 Bryconaethiops microstoma | reverse complement strand
ATGAATGGGCACAAATTCTCACAGAAACTCCAAAATCTTGTGGAAAGCCTTCCAAGAAGAGTGGAAGCTGTTATAGCCACAAAGCTGGGACCAACTCCATAATAAAGTCTGTGTATTTGATTGCAGTGTAATTATAGTCCCTTTTGGTGTAATGGCGTCCCGACGTCCCAATACTTTTGTCCATAATAGTGTATATAAACTGGTCTACTGCAGTGGTTCTCAAATTGGTTCTTACAAATCCCTATGCACAGTACGTTTTTGCACAATACCACATAACACGTGGGATAGAGTAAAAACCTGGATGGGGTCCCCGAAGACTGATTTGAAAGCCACTGATTGAGATGTTGTGGAGGAAAACGGTGAACCTTGGGCACTCACAAACCAGACACAAGTTTATCGCCTTTCCTTTGAGTGGATGTGGTGTTTTGAGTGGTGACGGGATGCAGCATTAAGCAGAAAAACAGATTCACATGCCTTTTTAAAAATAGGAATACACAATGATGGATGAATATGATATACAGCCTGCATAATATGCTTTCAGAATGTCTCGAGAAGGTCCTTGGGGAAGATTTTACTGAGCACGCTGGAATCCTGTAGCGATCCGCAACATGGTAGGACTGCAACCCCTGTTCTACACTGCCTAACAGTTTGAGGAGCCCTTGTTTTTTCTGAAAGGCTTGACTTCCGCTTATTTTACATAGAAGAGCTATTTCATAATGGTTATAATACTCTAATGAATATACACTATATGGACAAAAGTACTGGGACACCTGTTTGTTACAGTTTGGGCTAGGCCCCTTACTACCTTTTCTATTCCAGCATGACTCTGCCCCAGTGTGGAAGAACTTGACTGGCCCACACAGAGCCCTGACCTCAACCCCATCCAACAACTTTGGGATGAACTGGAACTGAGATCGCAAGTCAGGCCTTCTCGTCCAACATCAGTGTTTGACCTCATAAATGCTCTACAGAATGAATGGGCACAAATTCCCACAGAAACTCCAAAAATCTTGAGGAAAGCCTTCGAAGAAGAGTGGAAGCTGTTATAGCTGCATAGGGGGACCAACCCCATATTAAATCTATGTATTTAAATGCAATGTCATTACAGTTCCTATTGGTGTAATGGTCAGGCGTCCGAATACTTTTGTCCATATAGTGTACACAAGCCCTGAGATACAAAATGAGATTCTAACATGTTTAGCTGATATGGTGCAATAATAAAAAAAAGGTCAAGGAAAGTGATGCTTTTAGCATATTAGTAGATAAGATCTTAAAAAGATGGAACGAATATCTTGGGAACAAATGGAATGATCAGTGAAAGCTTTTTGCAGTTTGTGGAAGTGGAATGGTTAGGCGCTGACAGTTTAACACAAAAGATCATTAATCTTATAGAAAGACTTGGTCTGGAACACAGGAGGAATTGGCTCGGTCTAGCATATGATGGTAATGAAGTCCCGAGTGGGAAGCACAGTGGTGTGCAGACAAGAGTAGAGCAGGCCGAGTGCCTCCTATCCCTACTACAAAAACTCTCTAGATCTGTGGAAAGATAAACCTTTATTAGTCCCACAAGTGGGAAATTCGATAAGTGGGTGCACCACAAATTGCAGCAAGTGAAATGAGAAATGGATTCAGATGTGCCAAGAGAGGTGCAACACTTGAGCGGTACATGGTGGGCTTGCAGACATGCTCCAGTGCTCTTCACTCGAATTGGCCAAAGCAGTTGGACTTAAGAAGGCATTAATTAGTACTACTGAAAGTTACAAGAGTGAACTGGTGTTTGATGATTTGTGGAAACCTGCTTTGATAGCTGCTGAGCACAAACTGCTCCAAAATGAAAGAGAAAACCAAGCTCTATCCACAGTGGGGAGACAAGCAACAGACAGTACAGACGATGTCAGGACAGGGATCTTTTACCAGATTTTGGACAGGAGCTTAGGGATAGATTTTCACCACAAAACTGTCATAATGAGAGGAATACAAGCTCTTAACCCAACTGGTAAAAAAGGTCTGTGACAAGGATACCTTATTAGTGCGACTGCAAGAGTTTTATTTTTATTATTATTCTTTTTATAGCTGAAGTTGGCAGCTCTTCTCTACCTAGGGTTTTTGAAATATGGGCATGGTTACAACGTCAAAACGTCCATTAATGTCCCCTGCAGTACATAACTTTTTGATCAGTTGATCAGGGGCCGAGTACTGATGGTTTGAAAAATCTATTTTTGTGGTCGAGTCGGGTCTGTAATGAATGAGGAGAGAGAGAAAATGGGCGAGACACCGTTAAAATGTGTGTTAGAGAGAGAGTCTGAGATGTCACAGCTATGGAGGCCAGGGAAGGACAAAACACTACAGCGGCAAAGTGCCTGGCACTGACTCAGAAGATAGCTGGTTCGAATCCACGGTGCAAACAAAACATTTTTTTAAACACACTTTTTTTTTTACCATAAAACCATAGTTTGCCCATTATAACCATGCAATCACACTTTACACTTCAGACCTTGCTTTCTTGTAAAAATACATTTAGTGTGCATTTACAAAACTACAAGGATGTGATCTTGAGTACCTTGTACATGTGTCAAACCGCATCAAATTTTGGATCGAAAAATAAAACAATGGGACGCAGAAACCATCTAGTACCGCATATCTGGCAGCTTTTATTGAGTCATACCAGGAGGTGTTTCAAGTTCTTTTCAGACTTCAGAATAGCACTGTCAGTACCTGTTAGCACAGCAGCATGCAAGCGCAGCCTTTTCTGCTTGAAACACATAAAAAAACATCCCAAAACTACAAAACCCGTGGAATTCAGCTGCTGTAATCTGGAGGTTAAAATGCTTAGCTAAGTGAGCTTGGGAAGCATGTGTCCAGTGGTGGGTGTGTAGTGTAGGTTTAATGCAGTGTTGGATCAGTTGTGCAGGTAGCAATAATGCATGAGTATAGATTTCTCATCTGCAAAAAGTCATCCCATGATCTTTGGTGATTAACATGTAGTCTGTCTATTGCCATTATTATACTGGCTACAGTCAAATTTGAAAGATTGCAAAAAGTTTTATCATAATCTGCCAAAAGCAACCCCCAAAAGAAAAGTGCTGGCCCCTGAGTACAGCTCCCCAGAATTCCAGGAATGATTATTTTTTATTACTGTTATCATTTTCTACTTTTTAGTATTTATATGTTTATGTTAAGAGACAAATCTAATACACAAAAAATGCACATTTCATTAAAGAGGCTGTAACACAAAATAAAACAGTTTGGTACCATGGTGCGGTTCCAGAGAACATTTCTGTTTTCTACCAAGAGACTTCTTGCTGAGGAAACTCCTTCTGTGCTGGCACAGTGATTTTCACACCCAAGGCGACCACACACTCACACTCTCTCTCTCTCTCTCTCTCACACACACACACAAACACACACTGGAGCTGAGTATAAAGCTGTTAAAGTCATCCTGAAGATTTGTTAACTGGGTGCAAACATAGACACAGTAGACCATCTGATAAGGATTGCAGAGGAGATGACTTGAGTCACTGAACACACATGGATTTTAACTTGGGTCATTTTTAGCACTGTAGTTGAAAAAGAACTGCATTTATTTTAGCAAATATGATAAAGTATTAATGCCTCTTGTTTTTAACACCTTTAACACATTTTCCTAGTTGGACCCGTTTGTACTAGTCCAGGCTGAAGGCCAGCTTCTATAAGGCAAGTTCTCTTTATAGTTTTCTTGCTAAATGTTATTTATTATTTTTCAAAATGTATTTATCACCAAAGAACATTGAATGGGAACTGTCATTCACAAGCACACCACTCCAGCAACACCAGGGATCAATAAGCAGAAAACTACGAAAAGCAACAGCGGAAAGATCCAGTTATCATCGAGAGTCTCCACTGAATTCATGAAAATTCAGGAGCTGTATGAACAAAAATGAAAGCTACAATCCAAGACTGACTATACCAAGGACTATATGTATTGCGTATTGTGTACACTTTCTATAGCATATATACACTCATTGACTGAATATATGACAATAATATATGACATATACACACAGTGTTCATGATATATACTCAGAAGGCTACATGGAGTCATAGCAACAGTGTCCAGGCAGCAGGGTCTGAACTAGGAAAATGTCATAATGGTTGTCATGTCCAGGTTCACGGCATTTAGCAGTTGTTCTTATCCAGAGCGACGTACATCAGTGCTTAAGTAGTCCACGTCTGTTCTTCATACCTGTAAAGCTAAACTTAAATCAACATCTGCTTTTAACCGAGTTACTGGCAGCTAAGTTATAAACTTTTACAAACCCTGTCAAAAGTCAGGAAAAACAGTTAGGAGGGTTAGTGCCCGAGGTTTTTTGTTTTTTTGTTAAATATATAGGAGAAGATGTATAGGAGAAAAGCAAGAGGACTGTTTAGTCACCAAGGTGCTCCTTGAAGAGGTGGGTCTTCAGACGACGCTTGACGACAGCGAGAGACTCCGCAGATCATATGACAAATGGAATTCATCATGATTACACGAAATGATGCATGAATATTTCCTGCAAGCACGTGGATGCAAATGCCTGAAACGTTTAATCTAGAAGACTGAAGACTCATACACAAAGCACTCTTTGAAACAAAGGTGCTACAACAAGGTTCTTTGTGCAATGCCAAAGAAAAAAAACACTTTTGGGAGTTGTGTGTGAAAAATCTTTTAAAACACTGAAAACAACTTTAAGGGTTTTAGAAACATTATGTGGAGGATCTTTAATCTTCACATACCCATTAACAACCTTGGTTCCCTGTAGAACCATTCACTGAAATGTTTTTAGAGACAATCAAATGTGGTTCCTCTATGTCATCATGCAAATAACCCTATTTTGGCCCCTTTCTCTTTAGGGGTAAATGCCAGAAAAACTGAGGAATCCATAAATGAGGACATTGGTGTGAGCATCCAGTGGGGAGTGGTATTTATTGTTGGGAATTTGGCCAGATACTAGAGTCTTAAACAGAAATCAATGTTTTTTTAAACAACACTAGAAGACCACTGAAATCTTGCGTTCACCAAACATTTAGAATAATAATGAGACCAGTTTTGCACTTCATTCAGCATGAAATGACCTCACTGAGCGCTATCTTCAGATGATAGTGGGAGGTGGTGGAAGAAGGAGGTGGAATATATTTTTATTGGTTAATGTTATTTTTCCTCACAGCCTGGTGCACAGTGACATCATCAAAACTCATTTTAGAGACAGAGTGAAGGTCAAGAAAGAACCATGTCTAGTCTAGTTACAGTACTTTACTTCTGTATCTAGAAAAATGCAATGAAACAAAACCGAACAATTAATTTTGTTGATCCTTACCCCCCTCCCCGGTGTTACTGCATGTTAATCTTCTTCTACTTTCCGCTGCTCCCGATTAGGGGTCTCCATTTCCTTCTCTCCTCTGTATCTCCCACTTCACATCAACTGCCTGCATGTCTTCCCTCACCACATCCCTAAACCTCCTACTAGGCCTTCCTCTTCTCGTCTTCCCTGCAGCTCCATCCTCTGCATAATTCTCCCAGCATGTTAGTGCATGTAAATGTATCACAAAAAGTAATTGCTCTAATCAGATTTCCAGACGACCTTCTTTTGAACCTGTTATGTGGGTTAAAGCCCAGAGTCTGCATTATAAAGTCAGTCACTAGTGGCCCTGACTGCTTGTGAACTTACTCTTGTCTCCTGTGAACTCACTCTTGGTCTGCTCATCTAGCCGACACCGAGGGAAAGCGCTGGCTGCTAAAGGGTCACACGCTAATGCATTTTTATGCAGTCTCCAGGGAGGGAGCCTTTTACCGTGACTAAATTTGCTCCCTTTTACCCTCCCGCCGCTCTCCATAGCAACCCCTGGAGCTGACAGGCATCGGCGGATGTTAATCTGGGTCACGGCATCTGGCTCTGACAGCCGCGCTGCTCCTTTCCACGAAAGGATGCAGCCTTGCCTTTGCGTTTGGCAGCCTTTTTACCATTACTAACGTCCCGCTAATTACACCTGCCTCGGGTGTGTTGAGCCTGACTTTTCAAGCAGACTGGAATTCCTCACACGTGGCAGCTTATCATCTCTGCTTCAAAAAATAAGACTTGTCATACTCGACCTGAGGCTAATTAAGTCTCATGTAAAGGTTTGTTCTTTCCCTGCTGAAAATTCACCGTTAAATGGCAGCACTGTCCTTAGCAGGGACTTCTGCCAGCCACTGTTCTGGAAGACATGAGAAACCTTGTATCCAGCCATCCTTTGGCTGCCAGCCACCAATTCCGTCACCCAGACTACAGACCTAGAGCCAGTGAGCCAAGACCAGCCGTCTGCCCTCCTGGGTCTCCCTGAGGGAGAGATTCCCTCAGCCAGAGATGGAGCCTCTCCCAACAAACCTTTGGGGTCACCCCATTGGCTATGACCGTCTGGCAAAGCCATTCTCATGGGAATCAGAAACTCAAGCAGCAGAGGAACGAAACATGACCTAGTCTAGTTACTGTGCTCGAAATAGCACTGGTTCTGTATACCGGGCCACGAAAGTAAAGCTAAGTGCTTGTGTATCAATTAGAGATTACTTAGGAGATGCTAAATGAAGGCAATGGGACATAATTGGGGGGAAGAATGAATCTTGAATGAGGTTCAGGATAATAGGGCAGACAGTGTTTATCAGTGTCTGCCTGCGTGTGAATATACATTGAAGCGCAACAGAGTTAAAACACTAGGCTAAGACATCGTGAAATTATGATGAAGCAACATCTGACCTTTTAGAGAAGAGAGAGAGAGAATTTTTCATTCAAGGCACTTAAGTGCATCAGTGCATTTTTATAATGCAAGGAAATAGGACCGGGCAAAATTATAATTATTGTTATCGTGACAAATGGATGTCCAGGACTCCTTGATGGGCACAGTAACCAAAGGCTAGCCTGTCTGGTCTGATGCCCACAGAAGAGCTACTGTAGCACAAATTGTTGAAAAAATGAATGCTAGCAATTATATAAAGGTGTCAGAACACAGTGTGTCACAGCTTGCATTTTATGCCCAGACTGGTTAGAAAGTCCTGAAACTTGAGTGTTTCCTCAAATGCTCATGTCCTGAAACTGTCCTGAAACTGTTTCCTCAAACTGTAAGTCGAGATGCAGAGCCCTGCGTCACCCTCACATTAAAAATGCTTCCGACACCCATTCTACAGTAGAATCTTGAGCATCAGACCTGGACCATGAAGCAATGGAAGAAGATAGGGCGGTCTGATGTGTCACAATTTCTTTTACATCATTCAGAAGGCCAGGCGCATTTGTATCACTGTGAACAATTCTGACTTGGTAAATTTCTCTAGCATATATCTTAAATTAATTATGTAGAAATGTTTAAGAGATATTTACCTATAATCTGTTCTTCTAAGCACTTCCAATTCAATCACTTCCTCTCCATCAGTTTTCTCTTTGTTCTTCTACTTCAAAAGCTGTTGTTACACTGCTTCTCTCGCACTCATTTTGTTAACCTCTGCCCAAAGTGCTTTACAGCATACGTGCATTTCTTGATGGGTTATAAAAACGCTGCAATGACGCCCAGCTCTCATCTTCAGGTGTCAGTGGCCCCAGAATCACTAATGACACAAGAGATTGGTCCTCAAATCTGAGCTGCCGTGATGGAGTCAGACGCCCATGAAATGACACTTTAATGTCTCTCCACAATATCAGGCCATTTACGAAACAACAGCACTGGGTGCACCCGATGAAGATTGTCGCCGCTGCCATCGCCCACTTTAAAGAGCATAATGTGCAAACAAATAATTAAGCGATGATGTGGCCCAATAACCTCCGAAGCCGCCAGTGTGTTGGGAATGAGGCTACCGAGGAAATGACAAATGGCTTTCATAACTAAGACGATCATCCAGGGATATGCTGACTACACTTAGGATGAAAGCAGTCCAATTGTAAAAATGAAGAGAAACAAATAACATCACAAGGAGTTTCGGGTCCCTGGCTTTCTCTAGAAGTCTTAACAGCCACATTAACAAAAGCATGCTGCGACTTAATGGAAGAAATAATGGATATTTCTCTCTGCTACCACCCAGGCACTCTGATGAAAGTGTGGATTCTGTCCCTTTGTTAGAAGGATTTGAATTGCTTATTCCAGTCTCATTTTGCAGAAGAATTTAAATAAAATACACTTTCAAAAAAATACCTGTTTGTCAATGTCAGAACAAACAGAAAAAAATGCAGACTCAGAATGTAAATTGACTGAAAATATACTACACTATACAACCAAGTAATGAATTCTATACAATTTTGAAAAATTTCTGTCATTTTACAAATGGTGCAACTGTCTAAGTGAAGACTTCATCAGTGGGGAGATTTGGTCCCTGTCCTGGTCAGCAGATCGACAGTCATTGCTCCCACCTTCAGGCCAAAACTCCCCCCATCAAATGATGTCCCATTTGGAAGGGTGGGTCCTAACCACAAATGGCTGTGGTATCGGTGGGACCCGAACTCATGACCTCCTGTTGATAAGGCTGTTAGAAAAAGTGAATAGATCCACATTTTTGGAATGCTCTGAACACAGGACACACCCCTCTAAGTAACCACACCTTTTGGTTCCCTTTTTGACAAGCGTATGTGTTGTTTAACTGCTAAATCATCATGACTTGATTAAGAATCCTGATGAAGTTCTCTGTGACCACATGCCAGAGAGGAGGATGACCTGGACATTGAGACATGGAGGTCAAGTTAAATTGATAGTTCAGAAGAACATCAAATGTACACAGTTTTCCACCTCAGATCGAGACGGTCAGGTTTGGAAACCAAATTTTGCTTCTTTAATTTAGAACTGGAGCTACGAGGCTAACAAAGTCAGTAGATGTCAGCAGAAGTCAGTAGTCTTTACAAATCTTTACAAATTGGGTGACTACTGACTTCTAGTGCTTGTTAGCAATGTTAGCCTCATAGCTAAAGTTCTCAATCGGTCGAACAAATCTGGGGTCAGTGGACAAATTGTGTGAATTTGATTTTTTTTGTATTGTTTACTTTACTGTACTGAGACAGTGGCGTAGCATGTTCATAAACAGTACATTAAATTGAACTAAACTAAGAAGCTGAGATAACTCTTTGCATTTAATTGTTCATCGGTTAAGAAATGTGTTTATTCCTTAGTTGTCCTTACATTTTTGTGGTCCCTATGTTTAAATACAATAAAATATTCTAGTATAGAGCAGAGACAAAAACTATCGACCGTTTTTCATTTGGCTGCTGACTCTACGCTAAGGTGTCCTCTTTTTCACAAGCTCAAATCTGGTCACGCTAACTTATTCTTTTTTTGTTTACTAAAATTTTGGCTTTTTTGTTTGTGGTATCTAGGTAGATGTGGCCAATTGGTCAGGCCTTCATGAGACTAAAACCCTACTCTGTCAGACTGATATAATGAGGAAGAGGAATCAACCAATCACATTCTGGTTTATAGTGGGTGGGACCAGTTTCATGAGGGGGAAAACATTCTAGAGGTTCTTGATGCAGCACTGACTATAGAACCATAGTGTAAACAGGTTTCAGCCAACTGTTAGAAACGTGAGCAGCAGCAGCTGTAGGACAGGACTCTTACTGAAGAGGAGGAGTCACTGTAAAACTGCAACACACAAGCTCTCATCTGCGTTAAGGTCTTTTACAGGCTTCAGATGCCAAACACGCCTGCATATACTTTTCATTTTTTAAAATGCATATGTTCAGTTTTTACGCACCAGCATTAGCTCAGCCCTAATATGTTAGAAATTTGCATCATAATGAGGTTGATTTTGACATTTATGGCCCAAACTGAAGGCCCAGCTCTGACACCACTGGTAATTGGTGTTTCCATTTTTGGTGAATCTGAAAAAAGGGACAATATCACACGCAACATGCAAAAAACATCCTCCAGTCATTGCCCACAAGGTCAGGGCAAGACAGGCTCAACAAATGTGAACTTTTTACTGAATGCTGTGTATCTTGACCATCCCAAAACGTGCGCTACACCCTTTTCCATGCTACATTAAAGCCGCTCAAGGCTTGGAAAACTTTCCGTGGCAGGGTTGGAATTGTTGTGCGGTGAAAGAAAGAGTCATTTTGCCGCTGTTGAAGAGTTCCACCACAGGGGCATTTGAACTTAAATGGCACCGCTGTACCCGCAGCCTGTCGCAGCAGAGCGGGGCAAGGGAGCCTAGAACAAACGCATGTGACAAGCAAGAGGTTCAGTGCTGCTGAAATATAGATGGTAAGCCTTCCCTTACTGACATCTCACTCTCTCTCATTCTTTCTCACACACACACACACACACACACACACACTGAACACCATTCAGGAGCAGAGAGAGTCAGAAGAATGCATGAACTGCATGAATAACTACGACACAGGAATGTGCGAGTGCACGGCCCAAGGCAAGCAGTCTCACTCACATACGTAAGTGTGTTTCTGTGTAAAATGCACCTCTTAACCCCAGCTTAACTTCACCTCACACTCACAAGTCCCTAACTCAAGTGTACCAATCGCAGCATCTTTAGTTTAGAACTGGAGCGATGAGGGTACTTTTGCTTCCACTAGAAGTCAATAAAATCTTCTTTTTTTTTTTATTCTTTTTTTTTAAAGCTCTTCATTAAGGTGGAACAGACACAGATGATGTTGTTTAGGACACAGTATGTCTTACTGTGCCCTGACCAACGTTGGCAACACTGGACGTCAATAGTCACCAAAATGTTTTCTGTAAACTCTTAAACTACATCCAGCTCTCATTTAAGGTGGAGGAGACTTATGGGTGCGGTTTAGGGCAAAGTATGACTTACTGTGAGCTGTAAAAATGCTTTGAAAGAGGTTTTGGGGAGGTATTTACAGAGATTTGGTGATCTCTAGTGATAGCAGTGTTCACCTTGTAGCTCCAGATTAGGTCACAGTTAAGTCATACTGTGCCCTAAACCACATGCACAGGTCTGTTCAACCTTAATGAAGAGCTGGACACGGTTTGGACTCCAAAATTTGATTATTTGCTGTAATTCTTAACTAAAATGACTAAGGTTTAAATCAAATTGGGAACATTTTGATGGGAACACCAAAAATGTAGCCCACACACACACACACACACACACACACACACACACACACACACACACACAAACAAACAAGCTCAAAAAAAAAAGAA
>JBBJLS010071387.1:0-11143 GCA_037577275.1 Bryconaethiops microstoma | reverse complement strand
TTTAGTAGGAGAAAGTGAAATGAAACACGGTTAGTCACAAAGGTGCTCTTTGAAGAGGTGGGTCTTCAGGCTACGCTTGAAGACAATGAGGGACTCCGCAGATCTAATAGGAAGAGGGAGTTCTTTCCACCACTGAGGGGCCAAGACTTAGAAGAGTCTCGACGCATGTCTCCCTCTTCTCACTCACACACACACACACACACACACTCAGGGTGTAACAATATACATCTTTTCAGGTTTGATCCTATAATCAATATTTGATACTGAGGTGAAAGCAAAATGTTCTAGAATCTATAGAGTTCTAGTTAGGTTTTACATAGATCAGTTCTTCAGTGGAACTCTTTCAGCTCCTGATACACCACCCACTAACAAGTCTAGACAATTTTGGATTAGTCTTGTCTAGTGTGGTCTAGACTGGATTAGTCTGGCCTAGTCTGGATTAGTCTGGTCTAGTATGGTTTAGTCTGGTGTAGTCTGGTCTAGTATTGTTTAGTCTGGTCTAGTCTGGATTAGTCTGTTCTAATATGGATTAGTCTGAATTAGTCTGGGTTAGCCTGGATTAGTCTGGTCTTGTCTGGTCTAGTATTGTTTAGTCTGGTCTAGTCTGGATTAGTCTGTTCTAGTATGGATTAGTTTGGTCAAGTCTGGATTAGTCTGTTCCAGTATGGATTAGTCTGGTCTGGCCGTGGAACGACATTATGTTCTTATTGGTTCTGCAGCTTCTATAGCCACCCCCACCCCTCCACACACATACCCTCTGTGATTAGCCTTTTCCCTGTTCTGACCTGCTGTGTGTGTGTGTGTGTGTGTGTGTGTGTGTGTTTGTGTAGGTATTCTGGAGATTCGGACCGTGTCAGAGGGCGGAGTTCTGGCCATTAAAGGGGTGAAGAGTCAGAATTTTATTTGTATGAGCCAGACTGGAGTTCTCCAGGGAAAGGTAACCTAAAGTACACACACACACACACACACACACACACACATACTACTTTCAAACAGGTGACACACACCACTTATTTGCATGGTTCATAAACTTGAATTTATCACATAATAATTAATGACTAATAAGTAAATAATAACTAATAATAAGAACACTTATTATAATACATTGTTTGGCTGTAATTGGGTGGAAGTGGGGACGTTTTGCGGACAAATTCTTTTTTAGGAAAAACTAAAAGAGCAGAAAGAGCCTTTTGGTTACTAAGGTTAAAGGTCAGGGTGATGTTTAGGTATAGTGTCACTGAGGTAAAAGTCAGGGTCAGGTTAAGGTGTAGTATTACTGAGGTTAAAGGTCAGGATCAGGCACAGGTGCAGGTGTATTACTGACATACACTATTACTCAAAACAGTAATGCCAACGTGTGTGTGTGCTTGTCTCCTCTGAATAACCTCTTGGGTCTGTTTTCTCTCCTCCCATAAACAGAAGGACCACAGTGACACCTGCAACTTTAAGGAGGTGTTTTTAGAAAACTTCTACACAGCGTATTCTTCTGAGAAATGGACTCGAAACGGGAAGGAGATGTTCATCTCTCTGTCTCAGAAGGGCCGACCGCTGAGGGGCAAGAAGACACGCAAAGAGAGCATCGCCTCACACTTCATCCCTCGCAAGTGCAAAGAGGACGACAAAACCCCTGCCTGACACACAGACACACAACCCTATTTCACAAACACAGTTCCAGCACAGGCCTCCGGACTGAGCGCTGTTATATGGACAAACTGCGTTTCCATGATTTTTCTGTTATTTTGTAAACTTTTTGGACTTTTACTTATTTTTTGGACAGAGTGCAAATGTGTGCCCAGACTTTAGCACCAGCAAGAAAGTGTCCAACAAGACAAACGTTCACAAACAATATAAAAACATTTTGCTGTAAAACTCAGCTGGTGTTTTCAAAGGGGAGGTTTATTTCCAGAGCACATTACCACACATAGAGATAAAATAAGTAATAAAATAAAAGCAAGCAATAAAATCAATATAAGTTTTAAAAAGCACATTATCACACAGTGATTAAATAAAATTAAGCAATAAAATCAATATGATTAAAGATCAAAGTTTAAAAAAAAAAAACACATGACCGAATGCAAGTCAGATGAGTCTGTCTGTCAGTCTTCCCAGGATGCCCAGTGCTGTTAAATAGAGCTGCAGCCACAGGTGTCATTACAGTCAGTAAACAGAGTCCCAGAAGCCATGGTGTCTGGGACCAGTTTACATGGCAACAAGGTCTCAGGTCCCCATGCAGGGCCTCCTGCAGTCATTTAACGGGGTCATATCACCAGCAGCAACGCTGAAATAGCAAGGCTGATGGCGCCTGGACACGCAGTTAGAGTTTTAAAGTGCCGCCGCAACCCTGTGTCATCACTGTTGGAACAAAACCTCTTATCTCCAGAAACAGGAGAACAAATGATCCCAACATCCTCTGTAAGTCAATATAAAAGCATTTTGCTGTAAAGCTCAGCTTGTCTTTTCAAATGGCAAGGCAAAGCGAGGCACAGAGGCAGATTTATTTCCAGAGCACATTATCACACATAGATAAAATAAGCATTAAAATAAATGTAATACATAAATATTGAATGAAAATAAGATCTGAGATCAATTAAAATTAGTTAAAAAGTAAAGACAGTGATTTATGATAAAACTAAGCTGCAAAATCGGTTTACACTGTTTATTATCCAATTTGATATGATATATAGGACTGTCAAAGAGCCAGACTATGCAGCCCCCACCTCCACCCCACCCTGCCGGTGTCACCCTAGGCAAACACCTATGTTGCCTAAGCCTAGAAAGACTGCTGAATATAATGCAGTACATTGTATTGTTTACATCTCTAACAGACTGTTTTTTTTTATTTTGATGTCACAAAAACCAATACATATATCCACCTATAGCACTTTCTACAGTTATAACAAGACTGCTTTTTCAGTTCGCAGCCAATCAGAGCATAGCTCGTTTACATATATCGGCCTTAAAGGCACAGTACCTAAAAAACAGAACTGTCTAATTCTAAAGGATAAAGAGAGGCCGTAACATAGTCAAACTGAATAGTTTTTGTTACATAAATGAAAAGAACTATGCAAAAGGTGAATATGAGCCCTTTAAATACTGGCTAGACGAAAAAATTTCAGGACTCTGTCTGGGTTTATAAATGTCTCCAGAAGCCATGTGTCTCTGTGTCTGTAAAACTAGTACTGAGCACCAGGCCGTGGCTTTTCGTTCACTCCTTGACCTTCTGACCCTAAACTGGTCTCCATCACATCTCACAGTGTGCCTTATCACTCTTCTGTTTGTAAACAAATGTTCTCCTGTGTTGTTAAATGTTATTTATGATGCGTGAAATCTGGACAGGTGGGGGGACAGGTGAGTGGAAAATTTCATTGGCAGTTTGGCAAAAAACAAATAAAAATACAATGTTTAGGCTGCTACTGTTTATAGCTCTGCTAATGTATTTTAGTCCAGGGTTCTAGATAACAATGGGTCAGGAGGTACAGGGTCAGAAACCACATTAGCGAGTCTACTGAACACCTTTACACTCTGCTGCCTTTAGCTTCCTAATAGGTTCTTCTTATTCGAATCTTATGTTCCACCTTAAATGTTGCAGCCTGTGAACTTGGTAGGGCTACAGACAAAATGATCAATACAGTAAACCCCCAAAATTCACTGGGGTTACGTTCCAAGAGCATCCGCAAATTGTGAAAAAATGCAAATTTGTGATGTAAAGCATAAAGGGGGCATTTGGCTGATGCTCTTATCCAGAGCGACTTACAATCATTAGTTACAGGGACAGTCCCCCTGGAGACACTGAGGGTTGCTCATACAATGGTAGAAAGTGGGGGTTTGAACTTTGCGGTTATCGGGTTCACAAGCAAGTGTTTTACCCACTAGGCTAGTACCACCCTGTGCAAAATAATGTGGTTAAAAAAATGCCTGAAAATGCCCATTTTGAATGCCTGAAAATATGCCCACAAATATGCTCCCAAAACACTTTAACTTCATTTTAAACTCATTATTTAATACATTTTTAATACATTACCCTTACAAAATGTAAAGGTAAACACGTAAACATGCTGTACAGTGTACACTGAACTGCCGTCTCCCGCAGTCAATTCTTGCAAGCGCCTTTTCTTTGGTATGCCCTGTCGCTTTCTTTGTTGTAAGCAGGGTAAATACCGTAATAACATGATTTAATTTACAGTAATAAAAATACAGTAAAATGTATGGGTAATCATCAATAATGAATAATATTGATTGAAGACGAGGATTTACAGTTCACTGGGCGGCGCCTCTTCTTCAGGCGCTTCTTCAGTGACCCGCCAGTTAAAGTAGACACTGGACAGCGATGGAGCAGCTTCTTTTTATTAAAGTTTTTTTTATAACAGTTGGGTTGCTCTAAGGCCACAACTCACGCCGCTAAACCTTGAACCAGCACTAAACTCGCTCACCTCTCTCCCTCACTCATCAGCCATGGCCACACTCACACCAGGCCTGCACTCTTAAACTTTTTCTGGCGCTTAGGTTCATTGCCAGAAGCCTTAGATGGTACAGGGCATTTGAGCGGCTTCTTGGGGCTTTAAGAAAAACGAAACAAAGAACATAAGGTCAGCAGCCAAAATAAGGTTGCTTTGTGTTCTCTCAACAGTAATAAAAAATGTATAGTCATATTGTATATGGAAATGTAGCTGAATTTACATTAATATTTATGTTTATACAAAATTAGTAAATTATATTTTTCTTAATAATTTAGCACTAAAATGTGTAAAACAGTATATATTACCACAGATTTCCGCAAATTCGGTTTCCGCAAATTTGTGGGGGTTTCCGCGAACAAGTATTAGTTAGGTTGCGAGAAAAAATGACTAAATGACTGAAGCAGCGAATCACTGAAGCAGCGAACTCTGAACTATGATCTGAGTTTACTGTACTGCGATTTTACTGCTACTTAGTGCGATTGTAATATTAAATGTCCCATATCATCACTTTTCTGGACTTGAAAAATCTGTAAATATTGTTTCAAATGGTTTTCACATTCACTCTCCCCATCCATACAGTCCATATATGGATTATAAGTGACAAAAACAGTGTGTCTTCAAAGATTTTGCGATGTCAAAAAAACAACACATTTAAATATATCTTCTTATTCTGACTACACCAATTTAATCTTGTCCATTCGTGCACCTTTAACTGTTAAAAATTAGAGGCTCATTTGCATATTGCAGCATTCTGTGATGTTTTGCAGAGACCGTTATTTTGATAATGATAAACAGATGGTATTTTGTGCAGCTCTACTTGGTGGTAAGGGGGTAGACTGGGAGGAGGGGTCTGGGAGTGGGCTTGTCTCTGACCGCAGGCTCAGAAAAGTCCAGTGTTCCCCCACTGTCCCTTTAACCAGAAGCTTTAACCACTAGACTGAATGCAGTGTGAGGACTGTGTGAGGAGGGTGTGTTTCTTCTGCTGCTATCTGCAATGACAGAAACAGAGTATGAGAGATGAGGTGTTTTATATTTTATATATCAAAAAACAAAAACAAATAAACACACAGATCTTCTAAACAGAGTGTTTTGAGTCTTTCTGTCTTAGATCTTCTGTGGTCTTCATCCAGAGGCGCATTCAGAGATCTCAGAGTTCAGAAGAACCGCAGGAAACATAACACTGGAGACATGAACTACGGTGGTTTATAGCTGTAATGAACATCTCCTGAGACTCTACTGAGGAGAATCTCAGGACTTTATCTGACATCATCCTAAAAACAGATCAGACAAACACAAACAAAACCACAGGCTCCACCTGGGACAAAAGGACAGTAATCACATTTCCTCTACAGATGAGTGGAACTGTATGGGCCTTCTGTCGTGAGGGTGGAGAAACGCTAGCTCTTAGGAGAAACACCAGACCTGTGGAGAAACACCAGCCCTGAGGAGAAACACCAGCTCTGCGGAGAAACACCAGCCCTGTGGAGAAACACCAGCTCTGAGCAGAAACACCAGATCTGAGCAGAAACACCAGCTCTGAGCAGAAACACCAACTCTGAGGAGAAACACCAGCTCTGAGGAGAAACACCAGCTCTGAGGAGAAACACCAGAGAAAATTTGAAGAATCTCCACTGATCCTGCACACACACTGAACTCTGTGTGTGTGTGTGTGTGTGTGTGTGTGTGTGTGTGTGTGTGTGTGCGCGCGTGTGCGTGTGTGTGTTGGCAGCCTGCCTCACACATGTTGAGAGATGGGTCAGAGGAACCTTCACCTTCTGTCTGTGAGACACAGAGACATAGTGAGACACAGAGAAACAGTAAGTCACAGTGAGACAGAGAGAGGGAGAGAAAGAAAGAGGGAGAGAGATAACGTTGACGAGCGAGGGAAAGGCCCGGAATATCTCTGACCCAAACAAAGCCTCAGAAGGTGAAACTCCTGCCAAGTCACGCAAAGTTGGTCTTAGCAGATAATTTGTAACATGTTCCAAACGTAAACAAATTTTCACTCAAGGCTGCGCGAACTGGAGGATCCGAACTGAGAAAATCATCTGAAACTAACCAGGGCAGCTTCATAAACACGAGGACTGCGACCACGTCCACCTGTCAGTCAAACCCCTGCTTTAAAGGGCCCACATCAACTCAAAACAAACCAAAAACAAACCGTTTTCTCCACTGCTCATATTTATGAAAACCAAACCTGTAATTAATACAAATGGTTGTGATGTCACAAGCATAAAAAAAAGCATACAAATCTAATCAACCCACAGCAGATCCACAAAACTATGTTTATTTTTCTCTAACAACTTCAAGAACTTCAGCTTAAACTTCTAAGTTTATTCCTCATATCAGCTCAGACTGCTTTTTCAACCAGGTACAATACAACAGTCAATTAGAACAGAGCTCATCTGCATAGATCAGTCTTAAAGGTGCAGTAACAGAATCAGTTTGTTTAATCCTGAGGAATAAAAAAAGCTGGAAAAACATCCTGCTGGAAGGAACTAAAATTAACTACAAATTAAAAAAATAAGAAAAATGTAGAATATAAATCTCTAAAGGTCTCAGTCTGCCTGAGTTTTCCCCTTTCATCAATTTCCCCATTACGCTCTTACCCTCCCTCCCTTTTTCTCTTGTCTCTCTCTCCCTTTACTCTTCTCTTTCTCTCACTCCCTCTCTCTCTCCCTTCTCTCTCTTTCTTCTCTCTCTCTCTCTGTTGTTTGTTTGTTTGTGTGGTCTGAGGTAACAACTCTCCACCACATGACATGCTGAGGGTGTATTTATGCCCGTGGGGTGCTGGCAGAGTTACCTGATGCCAGTGAGCATCATGTTTCAGGGAACCACAGTTTGGGTTTTGAATGGCAAAAAAATAAATAAACAAATAACCTCTAACAAATATTTAAGACAAACATCAGACCGAGAAAATGCCCCGAGACGCTGAGCTAAACAGAGACATTCCGGCATGGAGTCGGAGGCTGATCTGTGTTTGTGTTCAGCTGGAACTCACAGCGTCTGCCTTCCTTCCGATAAGCAGCAAAACAGCAAATTTATGGGAAAATAGCAGAAGATCCAGAATTCTGAAGAAGGACCAGAGTTTCAGCACTGATCCCCAAATATAACACAAATCATTTAATGGAACTCCAGCAGCCCGATCAGTCTGGGTTACTGCGTCAGGCTTTGTGCTCACATCAGGAATGACCGTGTCTACATACAGAGACCCCCTGCTCATTTCTACATATTTTGCTTCCAAAGAGCCAGACTTTCTTGTATTTTAGAAGTAATAAAAGTAAGCAATAAAATCAGTATGGAATGAATATAAGATTTCAGATAAAGTAAAATCTGTTTTAAAAAAAGTAAAGAAAGCGATTTACGACGAAACCTAGCTGCAAAATGTCTGAGTGCTGGTTCTGCAGACCAAGTATGAAATCAGGAAAAAACGATGTAACAGTTTACATCAGGGATATTCAACTTCAATAGCAAGTGGGCCAAATATGAAAATCACTGGGGGTTCGTGGGCCACACAGAATATTTGTCAACTAATGGCTAAAAAATTACTCTTGATGATAATAGTTATTATTTTAGTAAGAACGAATGACACATATCCATTTTCTTTAACGTCAAGTTCTTCAGAGGATAAACAGACCTTTTTAATGCTCTCACCTGTTTTCGGCAGCCTGACGGTTCTCCTCCATCTTCCGTTACGACCAGCCTTTTATGCTCTGCTCTGCTTTTTTTTAACACACCCATTTTCTGACAAATCCCTAATAGTACGGCAACTTCTGTACTCGGATTGGCTAATTGTATACAACACAGCGGATAACCAATCAAAGTAATGGGGGACTACCAGCCAATCATGATCCAAAATCCATAATTTTATTATATCACATGAATTACACACTGTGATTTACTGGCAGTCTTGCGGGCCATAAAAAATTTCAAAAGGGCCGTATGCAGCCTGCGGCCCGCTAGTTGAATAGGCCTGGTCAACACTGAAATTCCCAACCAACCTGCAGTTCACCTCTCAAAATGATTATTTTGCCTTTTTCTACTTCTGTTTTGTTTTTGATTCTGTGTCATATTTTTTTTAAAAAGTCTGTGTGTATGTGTGTGTATGTGTGTGTGTGTATGTGTTTGGATCTTTCAGGTGGGTACATGTGCTATGTGCAGTGGCAGTGCTGGAGGCACGTTTTGTGAACATTGCAGAGAGATCACCCGTAGACCTTAGTGGAATTCCCTTACAGAGATTCAAACTGGTAATTATAACCTATTCCCCAGAGACCGCTACATGAATATATGTTAAAAATCATAAAAACATCCCTTGTGGCATATTATACAAAGTATGTACTGTCATATCAAACCTAGTGAGCTGATTTTTATTTCTATATTTCATGTTATTTGAAAACACCAGCTGTCCTGTGTGGTCAGTGTATGATGACCAGACCAATAGAAAAGGATTAAAATTATGTGTGATTTAAATCTTGCTCAGGTAGTGTGCATTTAAAGTTTGAACATTGTGGCTGTTCTGTTGAATTAGCGTTTTATGGCAGTTCTCTGTACAGAAAGTCGCATTTCTATTTTCTCGGTTTCTCTGTATTTCTTAGCATTGTCTTTTACAGAATTGATGCTATGGCCATGAGGGACTGCATTATAATTTGTAGTTTGGCCACAGAAGTTTCTCAAAACCATGATAATATAGAAGTCCCAAATCTTTTAAAAACAAATATATGTTAAAATGAATATGTTCCCACCAGAAGAGAAGTTCCAGCAGCTTATAATAAAGCAGCAACTGTCAACAGTGAGCCAATCAAATTGTGTGGTGAAATATTGTAACATACTTATAAGACCTCAGAGTACTCCTGCCCTGTATGTTTTGATGTTTGCTAGGAATGGTTATGCATTGTCATGTGCAAAAGTTTAAACACCTCAGTCAAATGATATGTTTTCTTAGTACTCATACATGTAATTAGGAGTTCAGACATGTAGTGTTAGTTTGAAATATAAAATGAAGTCAGCTAAGTGTGTGTTGCAGGACAGGACTATTCCAGAACCAGGGTTTGGTAAGACATGTTAGTGTGCATCTAACTACCTGTTGTTGTGCATTTTGTGTTCAACAGAAATGTTATTATTGTAAGCGGAGAATGAAGAAGCCGTCAGGTTGCTGTGTGCAGTGTTCTCATGGCCGCTGCCCCACATCGTACCACCCCACCTGCGCCCAGGCTGCCGGCGTCCTCATGCATCCAGACGACTGGCCCTTTGTCGTGTATGTCACCTGCTGCCGCCACAAAGGGCCTGTTCATTCAGAGGTAAAGTCTTGGATCATGTACGACTTCTAAAACTAACAGAGTAGTAGTGTCACACACTAAACAACTATCTATATTTTTGTACTTTTTCATTTTGTGTTTCCCTCACACACATAAAAAAAAATACTCTCTGCGTAGTTCCGGGCGTGGGGACGGGGGGGTTGCGCGCAGTGTGATGTCACAAATTAGGTACGCATTTGCACTGTGAAGACTGAAAACTGGTGCGCATTTTGCGTACCACTTACATCTATGCGTGCTTGCGTATGTCAACCCCCCGTGTGTGTGTGTGTTTGTGTGTGTGTGTGTGTGTGTGTGTATATGTATATGTCATTGTTTTGTTTTTTTGTTTGTTTTTTTAATGCATAGAATAGTCAAGGTTGTGAAACTGGCACCATTCTGCCTAATGAGAAATTATAACCATCTTTGTTTAGAGCAGGGCTATTCAACTTTAATAGCAAGTGGGCCGAATATGAAAACGAGAACTCTGACCGTTAAAGTCATTAGAGTAGATACATCACCGAGCTAAAACTACAGAGGTTTTCCCCTCGCTGTGTGTGTGACTGGTTTCTCTTCTCGTCTCAGGTTAAACCACAGACCACATTATTTCTAAATGTCAAGTTCTTCAGAGGATAAACAGACCTTTTAATGCTCTCACCTGTTTTCGGCAGCCTAACGGTTCTCCTCCATCGTCCGTTACTGCCGACCTTTTACGCTTTGCTCTGCTTTTTTTTTTTTTTTTTTAACACCCCCACTTTCTGACACCCCCACTTTTATTTCGGCTGCGATTGGCTAATAGTGTGGCAAATTCTGTCCTCGGATTGGCTAATTGTATACAACACGCCGGATAACCAATCTTGGCGAGAGATGAGAGCAGCCAATCATCTAAAACCCATAATTTTATTATATCACATGAATCACACACTGTGATTTACTGGCAGTCTTGCGGGCCATAAAAATTTTCAAAAGGGCCGTATCCGTCCCGTGGGCTGCTAGTTGAATAAGCCTGGTTTAGATATAACGCTGCATATGGTTTCCATATAACACTGAGTTTCCCAAAGATGTGCGGCCAGATTATTCTGTGTTGCTAATTGAAACCAGCTGGTTGAAACTTTGGCAAAATGGTCCCCTTTTCCGCTTATTAAAGAACTGCACCTGATCCATCTGAATAGTGTGATCATTCACATTTAGTGAAGTCAAATCAAGTAGAGCTTTATTGTCATCCCAGCCATATACATTAAGTACGCAGATGAAATATCGTCCTCCTGGGCCATTTATACAAAGTAAATATGCTTTAAAGCAATAATGCCCTTCAAATTTGGAGTCCGCTGCAGTTTATCTTTAGCCGGTGCTCAGCAAAGGCTGTCTCACAACAGTAGCTATGAGAGAGCACGA
>JBBJLS010071386.1:0-11144 GCA_037577275.1 Bryconaethiops microstoma | reverse complement strand
AAACATTCCTCTGAAACTGGTCCGGTTCAGGGACTGGACTGGAAATGAGAGTCTTTGAAAGTCCTTCAGGAAGCCTGTAGAACTGTTCTGCCAAGACCATATTAAAAATACAACAAAGGTGGATCTTTGAAAGCAAAATGTAAAAAAATGAGGGGTAGTTCTAGATGTCTGCACAGTACAGTATTAAAATTAAATAAAATACATTCGTTTATAAATTTTCTAAAATGTGAAGCACTGGGCAGAAAAATACATTGAGTGACGATAATGCAAACCAGCAGTAGGAAACATTTTATTTCTATGTACATTTAAAGGCACTGGACAGGAGGGACATGGTTTTTTTTTTAGTAAAGGGATCTTTGCTCCTCAACAATTACAGTAAAAGTCAGTGATAAATTCATCGTTTGTGTTTTTCTTTTCAAAAGCGCACATAAAACCACCATCCTGAACAAAATGACAGTAGTCGGTAACTGTAAAGTTTCCTTTTGCGCTTTAAAAAACGTTTCTATTTTATCTCCCAACCTAAACTAAAGGTTTAAACACGTAACGAATATTGCTTAGAATATTCTTAAGCAACAAAAACAGAATGCAGAATGATTAGAGTGCCGAGAAAATACAGAACAGTGGACAAAAGGGTGGAAAAAGTTAAAAAATTAAGAAATTTAGAATTAAAAATGAAGAAATAAAAAAAAATGTCACAGAAAGCAGTTAAAGATCCAGGAAACACTGACGATAAACACAAAGACACAATGGCTACTAGTGATGCATCAGAACATGAATTACATTCTCCTGAGTGGAGAAACTTGATTAAAAAGAAGACGAAAAAAAAAAATTCTAAAACATTTAAAGTGTAGATACTACACATCCCAACAGAGCTGCAGGCTCTCACAGCAGAGGACAACCTTTAAAACACTATAAAGGCTGGGTCAGAGGAATTAAACGTCCTATAGATAAAACACCTTCACCTGCAGCACCAGAAAAACACCTGGGAACCTTGATATGGTCTTAATACATCACAAAGGTTTAGTATGGCTAGTATGAGTCATTAATTCAGACTGCACGGCCAAAAGCATCCAGACACCTGTTCATAAGCATGTCCAGACACGAGGGCTGCACGATATGGACAAAATAGCAGTAAAATCACAATACTGATACATATTGCAACTGTGAATCCTTCTAAACTACTAAAGGGCCCATTTTATCACTTTTCTGGAATTAAAAAGGCTTGAAGTCTGTAAATATTGTCTCAAAATGTACAGTCACTCCCCATCCATACAGTTCATAACCAGAAACTAAGTTGCAAAACAGCCTGTTTTCAAATCACCAGTACTCTGGAGCTGTGACTGGTTAGAGGGTCCCTGAAGTGACAGATATCGCGATAACAGTTTATAGATAATATACTGTGCAGCTCTACCTCAATTTATCTTTATATTCAGCCTAAAGCAGTTCAGCACTGCCCATTCATACCGAAGCTCTAAAGGAGTGTTTCTGCCTTTTGAATTAGGGAGTCCTATAAGAAAAAGCTCATGTACCTATATTTAGTTGTAAAGGCTCAGTAACAAAAACAGCCTGTTCAATTATAAATTGTAAATAACAGCTGGAAAATAGTCCTGTAAGAATGAACTATGATGACTTTTTAAATATAAACATTTTGGGAAAATAATACAATTTTTGGAAACACCTTAGTGTTATTAAAAAAAAAGTAAGTTTTAGCCAACATTTTACCATTAATGGTAAAAGACTGAACAAAATGATATGATTTTTGTTGGATTTCATGAAGATCTTGATTTATCTGAAAACTTGTGAGTGGTTAGAGGCTCACTGCAGAGACAGATATCGTGATAACAGTTTATAGACGATATATTGTGCAGCTCTACCAGACATGCTCACATTAATGTGGCCCAAACCTGGCCCTACTATGTACACGTCAATAGAATGGGAGACTCTGGAATAGGCACACACGAGCCTAATGTCAGCATGCTCAAAGCCAAGCATCAGCTAGAGGGGTATAAAGGGGGGGGGGGGGGGGGGGGGGGGGGGGGGGGGGGGGGGGGAGGAGGGAGAGGGGGGGAAACCCCCCCCCCCCCCCCCCCCCCCCCAACACAATTCCACTGTTCAATGGCCCAATGCTAGAGAACCTACCTGTTTATCTAAGGTATGGTGCCATGCATGGTGACTGCAGGCTCATGTGCAGCTCCAGAGCATCACGTTCAACAGGCAGAGCTTTTCTATGGATATCAGAGAAGCAACACTGACCTGTGTGTAAATGAGTTCATTCATTAAAAAGGCTGTCTGGATACTTTGTCTGATGCAGAACCGATCATCCAACTTCACTCACCTGATCTCACTAATACACTCAAGGCTGAATGCAATCAAATCTTCGCAGTAATGTCCCAACATCTAGTGTGGGACAAACTTCCTATCAATATCCTTGATTTTAGATGAAATGCTGAATGAGAAGACACTGTTAGAGTGATGTCTTTGGTTACCACATGTATGGATCAAATGTCATTTGACCCATTTCTAACTTATAGAAATAAACACCTGAGTACTGTCCTGATTTCCAAAGAGCCTGAAAGTCCACAGTATGAGGCCAGTCATGCCAATCGTGATCCATGGGCATGAGTTTCGAGTGGCTTCATATCGTGGACACAGCTGACATGATGTGTTTGGTCAGAGAAGATCGGCTGTTTTGTAGCTGGTACATGATCGTTAGAACTTTCTTGATTGTGACTGGCAATACTACCTCCCTTCTCAGATGGGAGGAAATTGTCTCTCGTCCATGACTGGTCAGTGGTTGGCCCTCTCGCTCACGACATCCTGCAGGCGTTTAAGCAGAACGTCTTCACTCTCTTGGTTCAGGCGTTTGGTTGGAGATTCTGTCTCGTCTCCATCCATGGTGAAAGCTCGCTTTTTACTCACGCCACCCTGACGGATCATTCGGTTGATGTCACTTAGCTCCTGAAAAGAGACACCATGTCAGCATTACTTGTACTGAAGACGAAAACACATGGTGGTCAACAACAAGAAAAAAAAAACCCCTGAAAAATCGATATTATGGTCATATTTACAAGAATCCTTTATGACCAGGGTCAGTTTGACCCAAGGAATTTAAACCTCCAGAAAAAGATTAAAATGTACATACATTTATTAAAACCTCTACGGCAGGAAATTTTTCGCATTAATATGTTTCCCCATATTATGTGGTCTTTTAGTGGTTCTCACACTCCTACAGGTCTGATAATGTTAATTATGGCCCTAAAGCATGGGCATTTTTTTAAGATTATAAAAATTGCATATTACAGTGTCGTTAGTAACCTTTGGGGGAATGTTGATTGTTTTTTTGTTTTGTAAAACAGCTAAAACAGACTGGAGTCCAACTGACCCGTCGCACACAACATGTATACAGGATACTGAAAACACATCATGTATACTTTGTGTTTAACCAGTCTGGCCCCACTGAATTAGGAAAAGTCATTTAATAGCGAGGGAAAAATTATGTCAATTTATTTTGAGAAAAACACTGAATGGGATCAAACTGACCACAAATACAATAGGAGGTTTGAAATAGCAATAATTATTTTCTGAGAAATGCTGATTCAGTCTATTCTATTAAATAGGGATTGGGTGGTTACACTATTGCATGTAAAGAGGTCATGTAAAAATTTTCCCAAAGTAGTGTTACGTAAAAAATTTAAAAAAAAAATTAAAAAAATGGACTGAGTGAGTTTTGGAAATTTGCCCTTCAAATAAATTTTCATACATTATTTTACTTCATAAATGTATTTTCTGGGAGCGGGCAGGAGTGACGGTTACCTTTTTCCACTGCTCTGGTTCCCATGCCAGTTCCGTGCCGGTTCTCAATTTTGGAACCAGTGCCGCGCTTTTTCATAGAAATAAAATTGGTGCCGGTGCCCTAAAACAAGCACCGAACCGGCCCCTAAACTTGGCTGTTCTAGTAGCAAGAACCCGTGACATCATAAGTGATAGGTAGCTTTAGAAGAGAAAATGGCGGAGAGCCAAAGCCCGGTAACGTGGAGCGCGGAAGAAATTAAAGCTCTTATAGCAATACGGACGTCCGCAGAGATACTGAAATAAAGCCTCAAAGTTTGGAGAACAACCAGCAAGCACAAACTGAATTCGGTCACATTTGTATCTGTTTAGTGGGCATGACCTGTGGCGTATTATCATGCGGCTCCTGCTGAGCTCCTGTCTATTACAAACGCGGGCCGGTTCTCGGTTGGTTCTGGTTGGTTCCCAGTTCAGCACCGGCCGAGCACCAGAACCAGCACCTAGCACCAGCACCAGTGTAGTGGAAATGAGATAAAAGAGCGTGCGGGTGCGGGCGGGAATGGTCATAAATTCAGCGGGAGCAACTATATGTCATAGACCATGACTGATAGTCTGTATTGCCCTTTCAATAGAAAATCTCCATTCAAAATCTTGCATAGTCCAGGACAAGGCTTAATCTATGTCTGGAAAAATTAACCCATTGTGTATGTGGCCAAACTGAAACCAGCCGGAAAGGATCCTCACCTTAGAGGGGCTGCCATTAAACTTGTAGGTGTAGGCGGAGTTGGGCGTGAGGCAGGAGACGTTCTTGTGTGGAGAGAGGTAGATGGAGTGTCTCTGAGAGATCCGCCGCGGCGAGAGGGGCTGCGCTCGCACTGAAGGGAACGGAGATAACGGGGGAGCTTCCATCTGCATGACAGTAGAGGTCATTATACATATGCAATTGTGGTGCAGAATAGAGGAATTTAAGTTTATTCGTTTTCTCTGATTTAATTACGTGAACAAACTTCATTTACAGTAGACCTGTGATGAAAAGCTTACAAAACCATTTCATGTATGAACAGGAGTACAGTAGTGCAGATTTTTTCTGAGAATCAAACTAATAATTGCTTACATTAACACAGAAACTGCAGATATCCTCCGGATTTTTTTTGCTTTTGTGACGTCCGGGCCTTGTCCAAAATACCGCTGTACTCAGAGGCGGAAGGTTTGAAAGTAGCTATTTATCAGATAACGCTATTTATTTCTCTTTGCTGCTGATTGGCTGCTGAACTTTGACGCAGCGACAGTCCAGAATCCCCCCCCCGTGGAGCGTCTTGAGTGTTCGTGTTTTTCATTTTGCTCTTCTTAAAGCCCTGTATTTTTATTACTGTAAATTGAATTAATTTATTACTGTATTTACCTGCTTATACCAAAGAAAACGCGCTGCATGAATTCCAGTACAGTCCATACAGGGCTAATTTACATTCTAGCACTGCCAGAGTTCAGTGTAAACTGTACAGTACGAATACGGGTTTACCTTTACATTTTCTTTAAGGGTAATGTGGTTTAAATTTGGGGTTTACACTATAAAAATAGGTATTTTTAGGCATTTTTTGTACCAAATCACAATATTGCAGTTTTCCACTATACGCAGGTGCCCCCGCCATAAGTGGGTGTTTACTGTAATTTAAATAAGAAGTGTGGCATTAAGTAGCAATCACAAACCTTAACATTTTACAGTCTCGTTTTAGTGAGCAAGTAAGTATGATTTCTACAGTGAAGCACTGCATGAGCTATTCAATGTGTACACATTTTATACAAAGTCATTTTCAACACTATAAATATCAGACTCAGCACTAAGAACTCATCAGCAGTTGCAGTTGGGCACTGCAGTCCCTGCCCCGATATTAATTTACACATGCAATTGCCTTTCTCAAAATTACTTTCAGGCTTTGCAAATCATACCATGGGTGCTAAATTCATTATATGCACTGAGTCTGCCCAACATTTTGCACCCCTTGGAAGAGGAACCCCCAAACTGGATATTCATTAAGAGAAACATGCAAAACACATATGCAATTTTGTTCATTTAAAAGACTCTTAAAACTCTGGGACGTTTAATTTTTGTGGGCTACTGGATAAGGAGAGAGTAGATTTTGTGTTGTGCTGTGTTGAAGCAGTTGCCTCTGGGATCAATAATGTTTTCTGACTCTGAGATCAGACGCTCATGTTAGTCAGGGCTTCTTAGGTTACATTCCCACCAATTTAATTACGTCATGTTCATAATGCAATCAATGTTCTGTCATCACAGCCCTTAATAACAAGTCCAATATGGAAACCCTTACGGTGAAGATAATAAAAATACGATTAAATGTGCAGCCCTACATTGAAAACTAACGGCCTAATGCAGTTTTCTCAAACTAAATCTCCTAGGCTGTGGGGAAACTGGAGCTTCAAATAATGGATCGAACTTCTACTCATTAATCACATGGTCATCATTGATGACAACTGATGTTCAGAGTATTTTTATTTATTTTAATGAATTACTTTTCTCATGGCTTCAGCAAGTAAATCACTAGAACTTCCATAATGGAGAAAAGTTGGAGAAATATCTACGTACCTTACTATCAGCCACTGGAAGAGCATATTTAAGCGCAAAGGTCTTCATCTTCACAACATAAACGGAATTGTAGAACTGAATGAGGTCACCTCTCTCCTCCACTAACTCGCTTTCAGCCTCCGCTCCAGAACCTCGCTCCATCCTGTTGGTGGCTGAAAAACACCAGGCTACAATAAATGCTGGTTCATATAAACATCCAGATGAAATTAAGACTTAAAATAGAAGGAAATGATGTTGGTATGAGAGCAGGTTGGCATCCTTACACTGATCTGTTGGTGGGTCCACCTCCATGTTCTCATCCGCCTGCTGTTCTCGGACTCTTCTCCTCAGCAACACTCTGCGGTAAACCTGCAAAGATGGTCAAATCGGCACTAGCATCAATGTCAGATTTCCACTTGAGCACTTAACACTCCTCTTCAGATGCACTACTTACGTGACTGCTTGCTTGCGGCTGGCTCCGATAACATTTCATGATGTCCTGGAAAGTGTGTTCCTCTTTTGAGATCTGTTAAGGAGAACGAACACGAATGTGGTTATTACTAGGACATTCATTATCTCACACAGCTTTTAACATAGTTTGTCAGCTGCTCTGTTAAGTGGTTAAATGGGAATCCAATCAATTTCCACTACATTAAATGGTTAAGATGCAAACAAAGTCATTTAGTGGTCTGATGCAAAACGATTCTTTTTAGAGAACTTAAATGTCTATAAGAGCTCTTTTTCTGCACTGTATTTAGAATCACTGAATTGTCCTGTTTCTCATCCATGCAGCCCAACGTTACATTTACTTGGCTGAATCCACTGGAACTTGGGTGGGTGGCTTTAGTTTTATTTTGGCATGCTGCTGTGAAGCTCCATCTCCACTTTGCATATTGTGCATGCTGAGACATTTCAGGGTCTTGCTTGCACGAGTTCACCTCCCTTTACTGCTGCCATAGTTCTGTCACAAATCATTTCATCTTATAATGCAATGAGTGAACAGAAGCCATACTGAGCCCAAAAATCAAAATATGCACATATCATCAAAAATTTGCTTTTTCTAAACGAAAATGACAACAAAATACACATTGACTAATTTTTATCATCTATGTGGTTGATATTGTCAGCTAATCATCAATCGAAGCCTCTTAAAACTGCTTAAAACACTGAGATTAGGATTCTTTAAAATAAAAAAAAAAACAAAAAAAACATGAATACGTACAAATCCATACACAAACTATAATAAATGCTGATATTGATGTAACTGATACTTGCTTTGGATATAATGTAAACAGCACAGAGCAGGAGCTGATCCAGGTGTCTGTCCTTCATCAGGTCTGTGCAGTGGACCAGTGAATGTTCAAAGCACGTCCAGATTTTGCCCCTCAGCTCTGGAGAGATGTCCAGCTTCAGGCACAGGTCCCTCAGACGCACACTCGCTAAATGATACACCTTTATAAAACAAAATAACAGAGTACAGTTGGTACCAATTACATACTCATTTAACCGAACATGTGCTCTTCGCCCTGATGTGTTTGCAGAGAACTGATGAGAATTTTTCAACCTCTGACGGCAGGTGCCATCTGTCATTATGCATTTATCTGTTTCAGTCTGCCATCTGTTTTTAATCACCATTCTCTCTTTTCTGCATTGCATTAATTACAGTACATCTAACTGTTCATCAGCATTTATTGACTCCAGCTCCGGCACGATTTGCTCAGTTTCAGACACCTAGTACATAAAGTACATAAAGATGAGTTTTGGAGCTTCTTTATACACTTCAAACAATGGCTTGGAACAAAAAGTAAAACTGAGCAGATCATGTTGAGGTGGAAACTAAAAGTACTCCAAGCGCATGAGTACAAATGCTGAGAACAGCATAGGCTCTGGACAGAGTCTATGTACAACTATAAATCAACCTTTAATCTGTAAACTGTGTGAATTTACGCTGTGGATTCGTTTGATCAGTAAGATTAGCTTTGATAGTTTTTGTCTAGTAAACCCTAGTGTTTGCTAGACTACTTTCTAAACACTGAAGTGATTAAACCTAGTCAAAGCATGCACAGACAAATTATGGTAAAACTATTCTGGCTGATTTTCTAGGCAGAGATTAAGCCTGGCCATGGACTCTATTTTCCATTGACTGTAATTTCCGGTCAGAATTCTAAGTATTCCAAGTCTAGATGCAATGCCTGTCCAGGAAAGCCCTTAATGTTTTGCTGCAATTATCACACAGTACAGAGAAGGTGCTTTTGACTTTCCCAGTTAGAAAAATAATGAAAATACGCTGAATAGTCAGCGTGGTCTAAAGAAGTATTTTCCAACCCTAGACTTTGAGCCCCCCCTACTTGACACACTGCAGACTTCATTTACACCTGACAAGTACCTGAACTGTAACCTAAACTGTAACTAACCACCATATGACTAGAAAGTGTGCATGGCAGAAACTGGTCTAAACTAAAGTTCATAGAAGGTTTTCATATGTTTCAGATGCCTTTAATACTAAACATCCAATGCCAAAGCTTTAAAACATCCACAGATGAATATGGTCTAACTGAGACACACTGTTTATACTCTTCGTGCGAAACACTCCTCATGCTCACCTTTCGGAAAAAGAGGGCGAGGGACCCGGTGCGGCGGGGTTTGTTTGCAGGCAGCGTTTGTGTGTCAGAGCTGGCGGCTGGGGCAGGGGCTCGCGTCGGGGAGGCCAGAAGCACCTGAGCTGTGAGAGGGTTTAGATCGTTGGCCTGGACTTGGATCACTGTGAAGCCTCCCATTTCATTCTTCACCACTGTGGAGTAAAATTTCTGTCCATTAGTCACTACATACAGACAGTGATGCAGGAAAGTGTCTCAGTTTCACTTAAAGTAGAAGATGACCCTCTAAAACCTTGAATTTTAAGGAGATTTCAACTACAACAAAAACTTGAGCTAGAACATTAGGCATTTATTTAATCACAAACATAGCTTTTCTCATCACCACAAAATCCCTGAACTCAATTTGTTCACAGAATTTTGGCTAAGGAGTAACTAGCAATACCACAGTAAAAGTTTTTACTTAAAACAAACAAAATTCAGTGTGTTACAAATGTTTAAAAGCACAGAAAATCAAGCAGGCAATAATGTCTATTTTACGGAAGCAGATCTAGAGGGTAACAGCCCAACTTCTCAACTTCTTTTTAGTGTGTTGGGAGTATCGAGTCTTCATTCTCTTCATTAGTTAATATAACGTTTATGATAAACTAACCCACACAATCTTGGCATAATAACAGAGATTGACTACTCGATTTATGAACTGTTATTACACCAACACCAGTTATTTCTATTGTTATTTCTATGGTACGTTTTAATGCTTGGGATCGATAACATTTGGGGTAATTTCTATGACACATTTTATATCATGTGATTTACAGAACCTGACGTCATTTCTGCAGTTCATTGTATAGCAGGAAAAGCTGCTGAAATTCCTATTTACCATTAGTGAAGCATTTTCTGACCACAACTTATTAATCAATTTTACATTACTTTAACCCAACATCTGCAGAAGCAGTATGACACCTCGGACAAAATGACACACCTGGCAATGGTATATTGAGCTGCTGGTTATTCCCTGTGGCCATGGAGAAGACAGTCGTGGTGCCTGAATTCTGGGTGTTTTCTGTAGAGACTGTGGGTATGATCTTTATAGGGGTGACGGAGATTCTCTTCACTGGAGAGAGAGGTTGAGGATCGTCACCGAACAAGCGTCTCTTGGCGCTGCCTGCTGCTGGAGAGCTGTAGCGGTCATGGAGGGAAATGGGGGATGGAGGGACATCTTAAAGAGAGAGAGATAGAAAAAGAAACATTAATACGCAACATTTTGGAATTTTAGGGTAATTAATTGACTGTACATAAACAGAAAACTAAAAGAGGAAAGGCAGGGACTATTAAATCCTGTATGGATGAGCTTCGACTAAGATATCAGATTCTCTTCTCTCAAATGTGGCATGTAGAAATAATATATTCTGAACAAAGTAAGAAGAGTTGAGGCCTGGCCTTGCACAGCAAGATAAAGTAAGATGACTTCTCATATGGGCCTCCACCTGCTCTGATCCACTCAGAAAATATCTGCTTTTAGTTAGCCTTGTAAACGAAATATTATCTGAACTGCTTATATTTAACGCAGGGGGTGACTGACACTATTCCAGATGTCATAAGGCGAAATTCAGAGAGACACACTGGATAGGTCGCCAGTCCATCACGACAAAATGAAATATGAAATGATTTTTTTTTTATTTAAAGGGGTTTTAAATAGGACCGGGGTCACTTATCATTTATCTATAATTATCAATAAAAGCCTTGAAATGAACTGTAAGAATTGTTTTCCCCCTTTTTGTATGTGGGAGTACTCCAAGCTCCAATCCAGAATCTGAAACTCTAGTCCTGGTTTAACAGCAATAGGTTGTATCATGAGCTGTGGTGTGAATGAATGTCAAACCAGAGTGTTGCCAAACAGAAAATGGCATCATAGCCGTTTCAAGGCAAATTTAACAACATGTACTTGTATAACTGTGTATGTGACAAAAAAAAAAATATATATCTTTTTTTTTTTTGTACTTAACTGCTGTTATGTCCAGACACTCAGGACAGGTTAAATCTTACCCTTATTTTATACTTCTTATCTGCAGTGTTTTGTTTGTCTTATGTCTGTTGCACTAGATACACACGTGGACAAAATTGTTGGTACCCTTCAGTCAATGAAAGAAAAACTCACAATGGTCACAGAAATAACTTTA